>JAQGBS010001305.1:0-16231 GCA_034698545.1 Acrobeloides obliquus | reverse complement strand
TTACAACGAAGAGCTTGTAACAAATTCAAACGCAATTATCTCGAAAACTACAACGATTCAGAACGTGCCGTAAAAACCGAGAAAGCACCAAAATCGAATAGACGATTCACCAACATCCATGAGGAAAAATGCCAAGTAAAGATTTGTTATCACTAGTCTAAAAAAATCAAAAAACAGTCTAAAAAATTTAGGAAATTTATAAAATGTAGACGACATTTAGAAAATCTTTAAAAAAAATCTAAACAATTAAGAAAATTAGAAAGGCTATAGAAAATTAAAGTCTAGAAAAACTAGAAAAATTCAAAGAAAATAAAAGAAAATCTAGAAAACCTAGAGGAAATCTAAAAGCCTATAGAAAATATAGAAAAATTAAGAAATATGGAAAATCTATAGTAAAACTAGAAAATCTAGCAAAGCTATAAAAATCTAGAAAACAGTGTACATGGGGAAAGGAAAGAAGCAGTAACGTAGCCATAGGGGGGCAAAGATGCCAAGGTCCCTACGGGGTCCGAAAATTCAAAAAAAATATAACATAAGGGGAACCCATATGATTTTTTTGTTTTTCCTTAGGCCACACTCCCCCTCCCATGAGGGCCCTTCTGGCTACATCACTGAGGGAAGAGGAAGGTGGGAGATGGGGGGATGGAGGAAGTAGGTTTGTGAGGGAGGATTCTTCATACCGAAGATTTCTATGAAAGCTCTGCTTCAAACATGCCATATAGAAAAATATCGGTGCTGTGCTACCGTCAAATTTACAAGTCCAATAATAAAATTTGCACAATAAAATACAAAACTTCCGGTGGGGATTTCGTGAGCAAATAAATCGTGAAAATAAACGTTTCCTGATCCATTAGCATCACGCATTTTTAATCTTTCAGAGGGTAACTAAATGTCGTTTATATAAAAAAAGCTACCAAAACGTATGGGTGATTAAAAAGCGAATACTATTTTTAATTTCAACAAGCGCATGACCTCAATGGTAATCTATTTAAGCTAGAATTCATAGAAAGGAAATATATTTGCACATTTTTTGATAGAAAAGTTGGAAGTGATTGACTATTTAGATATAAATATAAAAAATAATTTTTATTTTAATATTGCACAAAAAATCACGAATGTTTAATTAATTGCGTATTTGGACGCAACAACTAGAATTTTTTAAAAACTAAAATTTACTCAACAAAAAATATATTGGTTTCATGTACAGGGTGATCAATAATGTACTCATGTATTTAAAAAATTCGCCAAAAATCGAGTTTAAATTCATTTCAGTCGCGCGAGGGCTCATTCGATAGCCACCGTCATAGAATTTTTTAGGCAAAAAAATACTGAAAAAGAGTTTATCTTCGATTTTTTAGAGCCAAAAAAACACGTGGTTTGGCCATGAATTGGGGGATCCCTAGACCTACCATTATTCGAATTTTAAAAGAAAAAGAGAAAATCATCAGTGCTGCTGAAGAAGGGGGCGATGACAAATGAGTTTGTTTAAAAAAGGCGACAAAAGAACAACGGGATGTATATCTTATATAAAGTATCACAGATATAATAAATTCACATTGGCAGAGTTCGTTGAGGCTTACTAGAATTTGTAATGGTGGCTTCAGAAGCAATTCACAAAATCGTTGGATAAGAGAGCACGCCAAAATCATGAGGTTGAGCACATTATTTTGAAGTTGGCAACTGCATTGGTTGGGTTTCATGGGACCAGGGGCCTGTACAAATAAATGAAAAATGAACAATCCTTCGAAACACATTTGAAGAACATTTTTCACTTTTCATTTATTTGTACAGACCCCAGGAACAAGCCATAAAGATGGACGAAGCATCAGATGGTATGAAGTACAGGGCCTTTCCCAAGGGCGATGCTAGCCATTCTCTTCTTTCAAGCCAGTGTCCATGATCAAGAAACCTTTATACAACGAAACCAATAGTTGCGAATGTAGTGTAGGTAGTTGTGTGGAGAATGAGTAATCGGAGTTATTGTTGCTTGAAGGCAGATAGTACGGCCGTCTTCTTGTCGCTTCAGCTCACCCTATAACCAACGAATGGGAGGGGAGTCTCCAGGAGCGCCACTAGGAGGAACAACTTTACCCCTAGAAAAGAAAGGAGAATGTAAAAGGGAAAGGAAAAAGGAAAGCGAGAAAGGAGAAGGAAAAAAGAGAACAGAGAGAAGAAGGGAGAAAGGAAACAAAAGAAGGGGAGCGGAGAAGAAGGAGGAAGAAGAGAAAAGGAGATGAAAAAGAGAAGAGGGAGAGAAAAAAAGAGACGGAAGGAGATGAGAAGAGGTGAAGGATCCAGTTCCGGATCCATCCTGCATTAACATCATCTTTAACACCTAACATTTTTCTTTACGTCAACTATAGTTTCAACTTGTTGTTATTCTTTCTAAAATGATACTACGCCTCAAAGCATTTAAAGTTAATTAAGAATAAAAATTTATTCATCCAAAAGAGATTTTTGAAGCTGACGTTCTATGTCAGATAGTGTGAACATTATATCACATGGAGAGCGCAATTTTTACACCATTGTTTTGAACATTAAATGAATCTTAGAACTCTACATTATTATAATGATATTTTGGCTGCCATCTTGGGCTATATTTTAACATTGGTTCTAATATTTTTGATCAAGACAAAAACCAATCAGGAATTAAAACCATATAGCAAAGTTCTACTTCTTAATTGTATTCTTGATTTGTTATATAATACAAATACACTGTTTTTTGGAATGGTAAGATTGTTTTTTATTATTATCATAGAGTATAAAAGAGCACTGAACTAAGTTTATATTAGTACTAATTTATACACCCGAAAGAGTTCATTTTATTCTGTTTTTAAAGATCAAATTTAGAAAGCAGATGTAAAAGATGGAGTACTATTAGTGATAAATGATAGCCTTATACCAATTTGCCAAAACTCATGGCTTCATATTTGTAATGCAACATTTGTCTATATCTATATGTTTTGTCTCTTCGCAGTGCCTATACCCTTCTTTTTCCGATATTTGATGTTTTGCCGGTAAGAATGTCTTGGAATGGCGCATTTTAGATTTATCACTTTGAATCGATTAATAATATTCCTATTTTACGCTTTAATGGGAATTCTAGCAAGCATACTTACAATTCTTTATTGTATAGCTTCATATACTGACGATATTTCTATGCTAAACCATAGTTATTTGATTGGTAACTTTTGGAAAAACGAGGACGGTACAATACCACAATTTGAATTTGCTCAATTGGCATGTTTTTTTAAGATGTTTGTTTTTATTAATCTAAGTTATAGGAAAATATTTTTACTATCTCTGTAGTTGGCTATGGTTTGATCATGTTTGCAATTAGTTTTTTCGATAATACTGTGGCTTAGCTGTAAAATATGGGCTAAATTTCATGAGACCAAAAATTTGATGTCTGCTAAAACCCAAGCTATGCAAAAGCAATTGACTATTGCATTAATAGCTCAACTATGACAATAAACTCACATTGTTTGTTCACTAAAAATTTCTGAACTATCAATGGATATAGTAATTTTTGTGTTCGATATACTGACAATTTTAGGCACTATGCCCTATATGTGTTGCACATATAGGGCATGGTGCCTAAAATTTTTATTTGTTGCGCCTTTCAGAAAAGCCGTAAAACAATGCTTTCAATGGACAATTTTAAGAGCAAGACTCAATCGAGTTTTCGTCATAACTTCATCATCTTGAAAATATGGTTTTATTTTTAAAGTCTATTAATTTTACAATATTGTTATGATCGTGAATAGAGCCTACATGATAGCATTTTTTACAGGGGCCAAGTCGGACTGAGAAAAGTGCTAATTTTGAGGAGCCATATTTAAGAAATAAAAAATCGCTGATTTATCAGAAAAGTGCTATCGAGATATCGAAAAAATTCAAAAAATTGATCACTTAATATTTCTCTCACTACTTCCAATATTCTGCTAATTGCTTGAAATGAAATTGTGGATCATCTTGTACAATTAGTGGCTCGTCTATAACATTTCTTATTTGAACTATATTAGCTGGTTCTATTTGTATAAGATGGCAATATAAAAATTTCGAAATTTTCATGCGCATCTTTTTATCTCGTTTCAAATAAAGAAGATAAAAAATCAGTCCAAACGTGTTCGCTGTCTAAATTTTGATTTAATAAGTCATTTTTGAAATAAAAAGAATTACAATCATAAGAAAAGGATAAAGCAATTCATTCGCATAATTTATAGCAGCTTCGACAGCAACTCCAATAAATCCAAAAAGGTCGACAAAACATCCCAAAGTGATTAAAGGTGTCATAATTCTCAAGAAACGAATATTTTCCGTTATCTAAAATTGTGGGCTTTTATGATACTTCAGGGAGCAAAAATTCAAGAAAAATAGCAAAAATTCGGGTACACTCCGTAAAAAATTTCTGAAACAAAATCGTTACAATAATCGTGCATATTGAAAATCAGGCAACATTTGTAGTTTGTGAACATGAACTTAATACATGTCAAGCATATATGGGCAAGCAGAGGGATACTGGGCCCCAAAATACGAATTGGTCCCAAAGGTTACTGTCGACCAAAAAAACGTCGACAGGCGAAAAATTATTTTACGAATTCGTTTTACGAACTCCTATGTCAAATACGAATTTTCGCAACGAATTCAGTCTAGGCGGCTTCCCAAATACGAATTGGTTCATTAATTTTTCCCCCGATACGACGAATTAGATAGGGGGTACAGTACCCTCCCCCTGCCCATGTATGAAAGGCTAGGGGTGCCATTTTGACTTAATTTTAAGCATTTATGCTTAATTTTCAAGCAAAAATGCATAGTTTTTATAAAAAATCAATGACACCCCTAGTCAAAGCGCACCAAACTTGCAAAAAAGTTACGCAGAGGGAACGATTCGTCGCCTAATGGATAAGACGCTGAACTTAGGTTTTAGAGGCAATGGGTTCAATTTCCACTCTTGTCATCAACTTTTTATATTCTTACTATTTTTTGCATATGGGTATTTTTATGCGAAAAACAAATGGTGATATTATTCTTCATAAAAAACTTTGTAAAAAAATTAAAAAATCAATTTTTAATGCAAATTTTGATTTTTTTTAAATTGATTTTTTAATTTTTACAAAATATTTCATGAAAAAATAATATCACCATAGTGTTTTTCGCATAAAATATGCAATAAATTAGCAATAATGCGAAAATGTTTATGACATAGGTGGGAATTGAACCGGCGCGTCTAAAGACGAAGTCTAGCTTCTTATCCACTAGACCACGAATCGTTCCCTTTGAGGGACTTTTTTGCAAGTTTTGTGCGCCATTTAGTTTCCCAAATTTTTTATCGAGTGTCCCTGAACTTTTGTCCCCCTATAAAAAATCCCCCTTTAAAAGCTAAAATTTTTGAGAAAATACTTGGTATCTAAAAGATAACTGCATTGAAGTATCCCATGTAATTTTTCTCATCTTTTTGTTGACCCAAAATAGCACGAAAATTGACAACAAACACACTAGATTGCATGAGAAATAGATACCAAAAAAGAACCACTCACGAAGCAAAACTAAAAAATTAATTTTTTTTGTTTTTTTTTAAACACTTACGAATATAAAAGCCAATTGCGAGTAGAATACCGAGATGCTGTAAAATGTTTTTTTAAATTTTTTAAAGATTTTTTTAGATTTTCTAGATTTTTCGAATCTGATCAATTTTTTGGTCATTTTTAAAATATATTTTTTGTAAATTTTTCTAGATTTTATCTAGATTTTTCCTGGATTTTTCTAAATTTCCTAGATTTTTTCTATATTTTTCCAGATTTTTAGATTTAATAGACTTTTGATTTTCTATATTTTGCTGATTTTTTGAAGACCTTTTTCTAGATCTTCTAAATTTTACTATATTTTTTGTCTAGATTTTCTCGACCAATCATACCCCGAAAAAATAAAGTGCTAATCCTAAGAATAAATGTGGTTTGGTTTCATAATTTTTTCGATAAATTGTAGCCGCCGTTCTTTCCAAAATAATCGATAGAAAAGTTGTTTTCCACAAGCCAACTCCCATTCCTTGAATAAAACGAAAGAGTAGAAAAATTTGGTCATATTGTCGATCGCTGGTTCGAGAAAGCACCAAAATCGAATAGACGGTATCACCAACACCCGTGATAAAAAATGCCAAGTAAAGATTTGTTGTTACTAGTCTAAAAAAATAAAAAAAACAATATAGAAAATTTAGAAAAATCTAAAAAAGTATAGTGAAAATGTAGAGAAAATCTAGAAAAAATCTAGGAAAATTTAGAAAATTTATAAAATCTAGAAGACATTTAGAAAATCTAGAAGGTTTATAGAAAATTTAAAAGTCTAGAAAATCTTGAAAACTAAAAAAACCTAAGAAAAGAAAAGAAAATCTAGAAAACCTAGATGAAATCTAGAAGGCCTATAGAAAATATAGAAAAATTTAGAAAATCTATATAAAATCTAGCAAAGCTAGAAAGTTCTAGAGAAAACAGTGTGCATGAAGAGGGAGGGAGGAAGCAGTGACGTAGCCATGAGGGGGGGGGGGAGACAGCAAAGATGCCAAGGCCCCCTATGGGGTTCAAAAATTCAAAAAAAATAATATAAGAGGAACCCTTATGATTTTTTTGTTTTTTCTTAGGCAGCGCCACCCCCTCTCCCATGGGAGGCCCTTCTGGTTACATCACTGAGGAAAGGAGAAAAGTGGGAGGTGGAGGAAATGAGCTTGTGAGGAAGGATTGTTCATACCTAAGATTTCTATGAAAACTCTGCTTCAAACATGCCATATAGAAAAATACCGGTGCTACCGTCAAATTTACAAATCCAATAATAAAGTTAACACAATAAAATACAAAACTCCCGGTGGGGATTCCGTGAGCAAATAAATCGTCAAAATAAACGTTCCCTGATCCATTAGCATCACGCATTTTTGATTTTTCAGAGGGTAACTAAACGTCGTTTATATAAAAAAAGCTACCAAATGTAAGGGTGATTAAAAAGCTAATACGATTTTTAATGTAAACAAGCGCATGACTTCAATGGTAATCTATTTAAGCTAGAATTCGTAGAAAGGAAATTATAGCTGCATATTTTTTGATAGTAAAGTTAGAAGTAATTGACCATTTAGCTATAAATATAAAAATAATTTGCGCACCAAAAATCACGAATGTTTAATTAATTGCGTGTTTGGAGGCAACAAGTTGATTTTTAAAAAACTAAAATTTACTCAACAAAAAATATATTGGTTTCATGTACAGGGTGATCAATAATGTACTCATGTATTTAAAAAATTCGCCAAAAATCGAGTTTTAATCCATTTCAGTCGCGATTCCAAAAATTGGATTTAACCGTAAAGAGTTAACAAAAATACATCTGCCAGAAAAAAATTTTGGCCGAAAAAAATTATCTTGGATGTTTTAGAGAGGTTAAAAAATTCAAAAAATACATGTAAAATCGATGGTATTGAGCTTCGGACACAGAAAAAAGTACCGAGTGCCACGAGATTTGACCCGGGACCAAGCATTAAACAAATTAGGGATGTTGTATATAATTTTAGAGCCAACCCGAGAAATGCGTTGGAACAAAAATTTTTTATAGAGACATTTCTTTAAATTTTTGACCCCTCGGGGAACAGAATTTTTACAAAAATCCTAATTTTTCGACAACTTTTACACAAAATGACCCCATACATCTAATATAAAAATTGTAGCCCGCATCACCAGCTTTCCAACGACATTAAGATCATTGAAATTGGATTTAGCCATCAAGAGTTATGCCCAAAATACTAATATGTAAAAAACACCTGCAACATTCCTGTAACGTTCAACATTCATATGCGCCGAAATTGGCCTTTTTAAAGGTTGCACACCATTTCAAATGCTTAAATGTGTTTCTTTTGCGTCCAAATTTCATATTACATACTCAGCTTGCATAGTGCCGCGGCAACCCCAAAAAGTTCAAACTTTCGAGACATCGCCTCTTAAATTTGTCCTGTTTTCTGTCGTTGATAGACCCCTATTCAAAGTCGATTTTCTCAGCAAAGCAAAAGCGAATTTTTATGGTCGACCCCTCATTGAAATGCCTAAAAATAGTGCTTCAAAAATAACACATAAGAAAACGGAGATCTATTAGTTAAGTTGGTTTTTCGCGGCGATCTTTTAAATTTAGCCGTTAAAAATTTAAGACATTCTTGCAAAAATCCAACTTTTTTCTCGCACTCGAGCCATAAACTTCCATAAGATCAATATAGCATTTTGTAGCGCAATCTCCAGCATTTCAATGAGGGGTCAACAATTTTCTAGCGATTTTCCTAGCTCGAGAAAAATCAAAAATACTGAAAAATTGCTAAATTTCCTATGTAGCTATGTTTGGGCGCATTTTCACCACAGTAAAGTAGGTTTAAAAAATTTTAGTTTTACGTTTTTATGCACATTAGAGCATGAGCTTTCAGAATAGGCAAAACTTACAGTCGGTCCTACGAGTGATAAGTAGTCGATCTTCATATGAGGGTACAATAGGGTAAGAATAAAAATAGCATCTTGAAAAGACAAGTCTTGTAAATCTGCGTTGGATTTTCTCGATTAGTAGGCTGTTTTGCTTGGAATTAGAGTTGAAAATAATAGAGCCGAAATCGAGAAGGGGTCGAACGTAAATTTTATACAACATGGTAATAAATTTAACATCGCATGAATGAATAGATTTAAAGAGCAAAAATAAACGAGACATAGCTTTATATCAACTTGTTTTTATTCGTTCTATTAAAACGCTTCAAAGCATTTAAAGTTGATTAAGAGTAAAAATTTATTCATCCAAAAGAGATTTTTGAAGCTGACGTTCTATGTCAGCTGGTGTGATCATTGTTACATGTAGAGCGCAAATTTTTACACTATTGCTTTGAACATTAAATGAATCTTAGAACTCTAAATTATTATAATGATATTTTGGCTGCCATCTTGGGCTATATTTTAACATTGGTCCTAATATTTTTGATCAAGACAAAGACCAATAAGGAATTAAAACCATATAGCAAAGTTCTACTTCTTAATTGTTTCCTTGATTTGTTATATAATACAAATACACTGTTTTTTGGGATGGTAAGATTGCTTTTTGTTATTATCATAGAGTATAAAACAGCACTGAACTAAGTTTATATTAGTACAGTCAACCTTCGATATAGTGACATCTCGATTTAACGACCCCGGGGCCTATTGCACAAAAGTAAAAGTTTAAAGTAAAAAGTGTACTCAAAAATTGCAAAGTTCACACATGATATTTTTGACTATTACTTTGCAATTTTGATTTTCAAGCATCAAGCTCGACTCTTCGCTTTTTCTCGAGCTGCACCTTTATTTTACACTTTTTACTTTGCATTTTTAACTTTACACTTTTACTCTTTTGTGCAATGGGCGCCCTGACTTTTTGCATAATTATGCAAATTTCAGAGAAACTATGCGCGGAAAAAATCACCTTGTTCCCCCAAGATGATTTTTTTCTCAATTTTTTACCAAAAATCGGAAAAAGGTCTTGGTCTCCTTTATGTTTTTTTAGCGGCGATTGTATTTCTTTAAAAAATTCGATTTAACGATACCCCCCCTTAAATTCGATTTAACGACCCTCTCCCCCCTAGGGATGTCACTATATCGAGGTTTGACTGTACTAATTTATACATCCAAAAGAGTTTATTTTATTCTGTTTTTAAAGATCAAATTTAGAAAGTAGATGTAAAAGATGGAGTACTATTAGTGATAAATGATAGCCTTATACCAATTTGCCAAAACTCATGGCTTCATATTTGTAATGCAACATTTGTCTATATCTATATTTTTTGTCTCTTCTCAGTGCCTATACCATTCTTTTTTCGATATATGATGTTTTGCCGGTAAGGGTGTCATATTTAATTTTTATAATGGTTCATTTTTAGATTTATCACTTTGAGTGGATCAATGATATTCCTAATTTACGCCTTAATGGGAATTCTAGCATGCATACTTACAATTCTTTATTGTATAGCTTTATATACTGACAATATTTCTATGCTAAACCATAGTTATTTGATTGATAACTTTTGGAAAAACGAGGACGGTACAATACCACAATTTGAATTTGCTCAAGTGGCATGTTTTTTTTTTAAATATGTTTTTATTAATCTGAGTTATAGGCAAATATTGTTATTATTTCTGCAGTTGGCTATGCTTTGATCATGTTTGCAATTAGTTTTTTGATAATTCTGTGGCTTAGCCGTAAAATATGGGTTAAATATCATAGCACCAAAAATTTGATGTCTGCTAAAACCCAAGCTATGCAAAAGCAATTGACTATTGCATTAATAGCTCAAGTATGACAATAAATTCACATAGTTCGTTCACTAAAAAGTTCTAAACTATTAATGGATATAGTAATTTTTGTGTTTGATATACTGAACAATTTGTAGGCAGCTTGCCCTATATGTGTTGCTTTAATACCATGCCTATTTTTGATAGCTATAATATTATTGCGTATCGATATGCCAGGGATTGTAACCCCTTGTATTATGAGCCTTGCTTGGAATGCTGTACTTAATCCATTATGCACTATATTACTTGTTGCACCTTTCAGAAAAGCTGTAAAACAATGCTTTCAATGGAAAATTTTAAGAGCAAGACTCAATCGAGTTTTCGTCTTAACTGTATCTTCTTGAAAATATGGTTTTATTATTAAGAGGCAATATCTCGAAATTTTGCAGATATCTCCTGAGGAGTGGCCGTATGCAATGGATCATATTTGGATCATATTTTTTTGCACATTTTTGCACTTTATTTAAAAAAATTTTTAATCCAAAAAATACAGCTCTTTGAAATTTTTGGGTAAAAACGAATAAATATGTCTTTCTTATTTTATTTTTCTCTATCGATTCCACTTTGTTCGAAAAAAATTTGCGAGGACACACTTCTTGATGGTTCCTTGTAAGTATTTTTTTTCAAAAAAAGAATTTTTCAATTTAGACCATACGCTGTACCTCTAACGGAGAAGGGGATAGTATAATAAACCTAGGGGCCAAAAAATTTTTCGCGAGGTCGAGCGCTGCAGGCAATCCTTTGAGACGCAAGAAGAAGAAAATCACTTAGAACTGAGGGAAAGGAAAAAAGAGAAAGGATAAGAGGGAAGAGAAGGGGAAGAGGAGAGAGGAAAAGAGATGGGAGAGGAGAAGAGAAAAGAAGAAGGGAAAAGAGAAGGGGAGAGGAGAAAGGAAGGGAGAATATAAGGAGAAAGAGAGGGAGAACACTTGAACTGTTATAGGCGTTACCAAACTAACTGTTTGAAAAAGCCCCAGATGCAATTAATATAAAACTTTTATTCAAAATCAGAAAAGCTCAGCTCTTTTATACAATTTTTTAGCATGATGAAAAGAGTCAAAGTTTTTCATAAGACAATGCAAATTCTCACAGTTTTAAGCACTTTTCTTTTCTTTACGTCAACTATTTTATCGACTTATTAAAATAGTTGAAGTAAAGAAGAATTATAAAATGCTTCAAAGCATTTAAAGTTTATAAGTTTATTAAAGACTACAAATTTATTCAAAAGTACAAACTTATTCAAAGAGATTTTTGAAGCTACATTCTATGTCAGCTGGTGTGATCATTCTTACACGTAGAGCGCAAATTCTTAAACCATTGTTTTGAACATTAAATGAATCTTAGAACTCTAAATTATTATAATGATATTTTGGCTGCCATCTTGGGCTATATTTTAACATTGGTCCTAATATTTTTGATCAAGACAAAGACCAATAAGGAATTAAAACCATATAGCAAAGTTCTACTTCTTAATTGTTTCCTTGATTTGTTATATAATACAAATACACTGTTTTTTGGGATGGTAAGATTGCTTTTTGTTATTATCATAGAGTATAAAAACAGCACTGAACCAACAAGGAACACTCAATATTGTTAGGATCTTGCTCAAAAATCCTAGTTGGACCCGAAAGTTCATCAAAATGAGTAAAAATGGCGCCATACCTAGATGCCCAAAAGAGATCATTTTATTTTGTTTTTAAAGATCAAATTTAGAAAACAGATATAAAAGATGGAGTACTATTAATAATAAATGATAGTCTCATATCAATTTGCCAAAATTCATGGCTTCATATTTGTAATGCCACATTTATCTTTATCTATATTTTTTGTCTCTTCTCAGTATCTATACCATTCTTTTTTCGATATATGATGTTTTGCCGGTAAGAGTGTCTTATTTAATTTTTGCAATGGTGCATTTTTAGATCGATCACTTTGAGTGGATCAATAATATTCCTACTTTACGTCTTAATGGCAATTTTAGCAAGCGTACTTACAAGTTTTTTTTCATTACCTTTTTATTCTGACGATATTTCTATGCTAAACTATAGTTATTTGATTAATAACTTTTGGAAAAACGAAGACGGTACAATACCACAATTTGAATTTGCTCAACTGGCATGTTTTTTAATATGTTTGTTTTTATTAATCTGAGTTATAGGAAAATATTTTTCTTATCTCTACAATTGGTTTTGCTTTGATCATGTTTACAACTAGTTTTTCGATAATTCTGTGGCTTAGCCGTAAAATATGGGCTAAATATCATAGCATCAAAAATTTGATGTCTGCTAAAACCCAAGCTATGCAAAAGCAATTGACTATTGTATTAATAGCTCAAGTATGACAATAAATTCACATTGTTCGTTCACTAAAAAGTTCTGAACTATCAATGGATATAGTAATTTTTGTGTTCGATATACTGACAATTTGTAGGCAGCTTGCCCTATATGTGTTGCTTTAATACCATGTCTATTTTTGGTAGCTATAATGTTATTACAAATCGATATGCCAGGGATTGCAACTCCTTGTCTTATGAGCCTTGCTTGGAATGCTGTACTTAATCCATTAAGCACTATATTACTTGTTGCGCCTTTCAGAAAAGCCGTAAAACAATACTTACCATGGAAACTTTTAAGAACAAGACTCAATCGAATTTTCACCATAACTTCTTCATTTTGACAAGATGAAGAACATAAGAATATACACGCGCAATACATGCAGAATTTGCGTGTATCGAAAGTATTTCCAAGAAGATTCTTTATCTTTTCAAAGAAAAAAATTTACTTACATTTTATTACTGTATGATACTTACTATACTGATAAAACATTTTTCAATCTCATTTATATGAATCGTGAACCCTAGGTTTCTGAGCGCGACCTTCATCAGACCAGTGACTATAGGACACGACTATGAACGCATGTCCAGCACATCACAATATCACCCCTTTTTCAATGATTTCTTCGTTCAAGAGACATCTGTCCGGAAATAGAAGTCACCGTTATTTTGTGGCTTACCGAAGACAGGATGACAGTTTCGGATTTACCCCAGTTGGTGTCTTTTCTATCCATCATGACATCTGGTACTCCGATCACTCACAAGGTCATGGCTGTCAGAATCAGTTAGTGAACTATGCGGTGGTACGGGCTTCAGGAGTTTCTAACACCAAGTCCTCACGCACAGCAGAAGCATATCGCTGGCTGAAGTGGTGGTTAAGGGCAATTGAAGTGTTGCAATATCTTCGACTATATAGCATTCCCTCGCCGGAATGCCCGTGTAGTTGTGAGTTCGTGTATCCGAATAAAAACGGTTTTCGGATAATCAAGGGTTGACTGTACTTGAAAACCCTCGTGTACAATAAATTAGCCCATTTGGAGCCATTTTGAAATTTTCGATTTTTTGGCGTCATTCACAAATTACATTTGCCAAAAACTTCGATTTTCGGACCCCCGTTTACAACCGTTAGATTTGGCCGACCGCCTATTTTAGATGTCGTTAGGAGATCCCGGACCCTCTCCTCCCCCTTCCGGGAAATGTAATTTGTGAATGACCTCTTTGCACGAGAAGGGGGTCCGCATACCCCATAGATGAGTTTTTTCAAAATCGGGACCTACTTTTTGATATCGGAACAAAATTCTGGACGGAGTAAAAAATAGAAAAAAATGTTAGCCTGGAGACACACAATCACATTTCTCCTTTAAAGAGATTAATTTTAAAATCGATAATGGTTTTTTTTACGTTTCTAAAGAAATAGCTTAGGTTTTAAAAATTTGATGGCTGGCTACATCACTGACTTATGAAATTTTCTTATAGCACATTCTTTTGAGGAAGATAATTTTCTTTATGGATGATGTGTTGCATTCTTTCTTGTTTTCTCGGCTTTTTCCTATGAAAAAAAAGATGGAATGCTTTCTATTTGGAAAAGGCGGGTAGGATTTCTTATTATTGATTTTTGCGTGGTATTATTCTTATTTCACTTTAGTTTTTCTTTAGGCATTTTTTTACCCACATAACGTTTTAAAAACATGTGTTACTTCTGTTTTTGTTTTTTATTTTACTTTTTAAGGTTGAATTTTGCAGCAAAAAATACAAATTATGTTGCTGAATTTAAAGGTTCAAAAATTGAGGATTTATGTCATAATAGTTCAGCAAATAAATGGTGTTCAATTATTTAGTTTTTCTTCTTTTACAGAGTGAGGCAAAAAGGAATATTGAGATTTTTACATGAATTTGAGACCCAATTTTTTTCAAAAATGACCTTCTAGGGGTAATTTTATTAGGGAAATCGATTGCACGTATTCCCGAAATCTGGAAATGCTTTCCTGACCCAGAAAAAATGTTGTTTTTAAAGCGAAAATGGTCATTTTTCAATTTTTTTCTTGAATCAGGGGCAAGAAAGCGTTTCCACACTTCGGAAATGCGCGAAATCAAAAATCTTGGTACAACAACCACAAATGAAGGGTTCTAAAGCATACATTCCTAAAGGGGAGTCTCCCCCCCCCCTAACCAATCCGGCAAAAAGGCCAAAAATAAGACCAACCCGGCATTGGAGCGGCCGGGTTGGTTCTTTTTTTTAGTCCTCAAGCATCAGACCTCTCTCTCCCCCTCCCTTTTGTCCACCTATGTTCTAAAGTCGAAACTTTTTTTCAAAATCAAGTGTAAGGGTTGAAAAAAGTGATAAACAATGGCCACACCTTCTGAGATAGTTGTGGCCGAGGCCAAGTGATAAAAAGATGTTTTAGATAAAATGTTATGAAATAATATTTTAGAGGCCAAGCATCTTAGGGGTATTTTTATGCGAGAAATCGATTGCGCGCATTCCCGAAACGTGAAAACGAATATTTTTTGTGAAAATGAGTCTTTTATACTGCAATCAGGTAAAAAAAGATTTCATGCTTTGTCGATGCGCGTCATAAAAATTGAAAAAATCATAAAAATCACATGCTTATTAAGTATAAAAGGCTCATTTTTACGAAAAGTACTCGTTTTCACGCTTAGGGAATGTGCGTAATCGAATTACATTTGCAAGCTAGCTTTCACGAGGCTTTTCAGATTGTTTAAGGTCATTCGATCTTCTGATCCTAAACTTCTTGTCATTATGTACAAATCTTATGTGCATCCTTAAAAATATTCATCATGTGTTTTTAACCCGTATTTAATCACAGAAATCAAAAAGTTGAAAAAGTTCAAGATACACTTTATTCCATGTTTGAGGCAACACCAAAATTGTAAAAATCTACTCCATTTTTGCCTCACCCTGTACTTGAATGAGAAATATGTTGAATGAATAGATTATTTGCTTATGGATTTTTGCTCGCGCTCATTTTTTATGTCCCAAAACCGGAAGCCTTTTACGCTTTTAAAATTCTCGCTTGGTGTCTTTTCAAAAACTCTTATCAAATTGCTACCAAAAAATCGAAAAATGACCACTTCTCTTATCAGCACAATTATGGTAAGAAACAAAATTGGTGGTAAATAATTTTTTCTACGCTTTTCCTCATTATTTCAACAGCTAATTGTTTAGACAGCATCTAGGACTTTTTCAACCCTTTTTACAGTCTAAAAAGCAACTCCACATTTAAAGGGATTAGTTTATAAGGGTTCCATGGCAACGCTAGCCATTCGGAAAAATAATCTAAATAAGAGCAATAAATTGTTTAGTAAAAGGTTTGTGAACGTTGCCAGGTTATTGATTCGTAATTTATGCATAACATTTTTATAGTGGCATAGCCGAGGGACGACTACATCCCGTTTCAGGAAAATTTAAAAATTTTCCCCTTAGGCTTAAGGGGACAGTTTTAAAGGACCAGTCTAGTCAGTTACAACCATATAAAAATGATATATTCGGAAAGATTATGAAAAATGGAGCATTTTTTGTTTTTACGGCATGTTCTGAATCGTTGTAGTT
>JAQGBS010001304.1:0-16241 GCA_034698545.1 Acrobeloides obliquus | reverse complement strand
ACCCTCATGATGGATGGATGAATGACTATAAAGGCGGAAGGTCCGAGGATGAGTGGTGAGGGGAGTACTGTACCCCCCCCCTCCCCCTCTTGGCGATCTATGGTCTACTGTATACCCCTAACTTTTTATGATCGTGGGACAATTTTTAAGAAGTTTGAAAAAACATAAGAGGGGAACATTTGTGGAAAATTTAGAAAACAACTTCTTATTTTATGGGTTCAGTACCACCCACTTTGAACACCTATGGGTGTATATTTTTCGAAATTTTGCGCGGGGGGGGGGGTCGACTACTTTTGTGCAGAGGGTGTAGATCATAGGTCGGCAAGGTGGAGGGGGGGAGGGGACCCCCGATGAGGTGGTCCCCCACCAAAAAAGGACCTTTTTTTTAGCTTGAGGTATCTTCTGACACCCTACCTTTATGGACTACTTCCGGCGGGGCGCATGAGGTGGTCTCCCTCCATCAACTTTCGGCCTATGAGGTGGTCCCTCCTTTAATCTTGGGTCCAAAAGTGAGTGGGTCAGGGGGGGAGAGGCTAACCAACATTTTTTTGCATTTTCATCCACTGTATATTACCTATAGCGGCTCGCTGAATCTCTTTTAGAGTGCTTTTCTGGCCCATATTCTCTTTCAATAATTTTAAATTTTTTCGAATTTTTAGAAAAATGAATATAGTCATTAAAATCATTGAAAACATCAGAAATAAATTTAAAGCAATTTGAGATATAAGAGACACAATAAAACTGGATGAGACAATATGTGATACAAAAGACATAGCAAGATTTAAGCCAATAATCAAAATATCATACCCTAAACACCAAAAAAGTGATTTTTTATGAAAAAAAATCCTCATCGCGATCAGGAAAATACAATTGAAAAAATCTATTAAATGCTAACGGCAAGCAGGAAACTAACGCAAGGTCATGAAGAGGTTGCAACAAATAGATATGAAGAAAATTCATAAACAAGTCAAATTCTATCGAATGGCGAATATAGAACAAGACATCAAAAATAACGTTTAATAAGAAAAAAATAAAATACAAAAGAGCATAATGGAAAACGAACCACTTGAAGTTTTCTTGAATTTCGCCGAAAAGTGTGATCAATAATATCGCAACACATAATATTACGATAATAAAGTTGGCATAAATATTGAAATACTGCATGAAAGTTACGTATAGCTCGCAAGATTGTTGTTGAAGTGAGTCGAGTGGAATTTTCGAAATATTGTAGATACAAATAGTGTTTGGGTCCATTTTGAAGATTTTTTGTGCTAAAATAGGAGGAAGTAAAAATTTTAAAAACGAATTATGCCGCTCGACTTAGTACGCCGAGATGAGTAGAACGAATATCGTAACATGGGACTTTCCATCTCGAGCCCATAGCCAAGTGGCTAAATGATAGATTTCAGTTTATAATAAAAAAGAGAGAACATGTAAAATAAGGTCGTATAGGGCAGTTAAATAATTTTTGGCTATAGCCATTTTTGTGAATTTTTGTCCCACCCTTGGACCTGGATCTATTCAAAAAACGTAATTTTTCGATGACTTTAGAGAAAGTTTTAAAGAAACTAACTACCTTATTATTATTTCGGATAAATTAAATTAAGTGATTCGAATTAGTCGTCATGAGGAATTTACTTACAACTCCACTTCATCAGACATTTGCTATAGTTGCTAATGATTTTATTAAATTTTTCTTCCCAACTTATTAAATAGCTCCATCATAGCAGAGTCAGTCGTTTTTAGATTAATGAACAGTGCTCTATCCAACTCCACTATGGAGTTGGATAGAGTAGTGTGGATTGTATTCAGCATACACTCTCTTAGGGGCCATCCAGATATATGTTATCATGTTGAGGGGGGATGGTCAGCACTCTCCACAAAAAGTTAATAACGCTAGGTTTAGGCTTGGATTTTTGATAACGTTGGGGGGGGGGGGTCTAAATATTATGTACTCAAAATTTGCATATTTGCTGGCCGGTGACAATGATGATCACTTTTTATAACTTGTGCATCACCTAATCAACAGAATCTGTTTATATACAGTGAAACCTCGTTAATTGGACCCCCCTCCTTCACGATAATTGGACCTCCTCTTTTCTCAAACTTTTCACAAAATTATTCGTAAAGTTTGAATGTTTTTTGCCAAAATTCTCATTTTTTCACCAAAATTATCTAGATAATTGAACCCCCGGATATCGGGCCCTCTATAATTGGATCCCCCCTCTAGGGGGTTTAATTAACTGGGTTTCACTGTATCGTGTAGAATTCTGCACCTAACGTACTTTTGATACTTATATTAAACTTGTTGTTGTATTTTATGTTGATTTTTTGCATTTTTTTAAAAAGCTTTATTTATTTATGCATTTATTATGTTACAGTGAGTAAAAAAGTGCATTTTTGTGATTTTTGCGGCCCAAAAAAATTTTTTGGCACCGATTTTTTACTAAAAAAGACCCATATAGGGGTAATTTTATGCGGGAAATCAATTGAGCGCATTCCCGAAGCATGAAAACGCTTCCTTGACCCTGATTCAGAGAATGGAGTTGGTGTACAGGCGAAAAAAGAAAAATTTTCGATTTTCGCGTCAATACACCGAATTCATTCCTTGAATCATGGTCAAGAAAGTATTTCTATGCTTTGGGAATGCGCGCAATAGATTCTCCACATAAAATTACCCTTAAATGGATCATTTTTAGTTTAAAAATTTTTCTGGTATCAAAAATTATTTCGGGCCCAAAAATCACAAAAATGCACTTTTTTGACTCACCCTGTAAATAAAATTAAAAAAATTTGTACATGTATAGGGTGATTAAAAAAAGTGGATTTTTGTGATTTTTACATGAATTTGGGACACGAAATTTTATTTTCTAAAAATGAAGCCTCCAGAGGTAATTTTATGCGAGGAATCATTTCCACGCATTCCTAAAGCCCGAAAATGCTTTCATGACCCTGATTCAGGGAATGGATTCGATGTATTGACGCGAAAATGATCATTTTTTCTCATTTTTTAGCTGAATCAGGGTCATGGAAGCGTTTTCACATTTTGGGAATGCGCGCAATCGATTTTACGCATAAAATTACACATAAAAGGGTCATTTTTAGAAAAAATTTTAGGTCTCTAATACATGTAAAAATCATATAAGTCTACTTTTTTGAACTCCTGGCTACGCCACTCAAAAAAACTTGTAAATTATTCTAATAAACAGTTTATTTTTGCAGATTATTTCTTGGATCAAAAACTCGCCCCGTTGTTGTTTCCACATTGTTCGATTTAAACATTTTCTTAAAAACCATTTTGCAGGATCGCAAGATTACATTTCGGTATGGCCTCAAGAACAGCAAAAATATTAGAGTGTCGATAATCATGGCGAATCCATAAAACACAACACTCAATGGTACGAAAAGTATTAGTAGGCTCACAAAAGTATGACGAGATTCGTTATTGAGTCGGGTTTTAGGTCCGATTATCTCAACACTTATATTAATAAACATATTGATCAGCACCAATAAGGCTTGTATTAAACAGGCTAAAGCAAATTTTCGTTTTTACGGATTTGAGGTTGGGAAGCTTTCCCCTTCTTGGCGCTGTCCCCTCCCCCGCCCATAAGTGAAAAATAGGAGTGTATACATAATGGTCAAGAGGTGATACTGTGTATATTTTTTGAAAATTTGCGCGGGGGGAGGAGTCGACTACTTTTGCACAGAGGGTGTCGATCTACCCCTTTTTAGAAATGCCTCCGTTCGCCTACAGCACTGGTTGTACGGACAAAAATGCGAAAAATGTGTTGGCAACTTGACGAAAATTCAAGTCTTCATAGCACAATTGGCAGCGCGTTACACCATATGCACATAACACAGTGGGTTCGAAAAAAGTTTTGTTTACATTTTGACCAGGAAAAGGTGCTAGCACCCACCATCCAAACGCCCACCAATGAGCTTTTGGGTGCTAGCACCCAACTTTTCGGGCCCTCATTTTGACTCTTGCCTGCACCTTTTTCCTCTTTGGTGCGCCGTAGAAGACTTGAATTTCGTTAGTAACCAACATTTTTTTTTGCATTTTCATCCACTGTATATTACCTAAAGCGGCTCGTCGAATCTCTTTAAGAGTGTTCTTCTGGCCCATATTCTCATTCAATAATTTTAAATTTTTTCGAATTTTTAGAAAAATAAATATAGTCATTAAAATCATTGAAAGCATCAGAAATAAGTTTAAAGCGACTTGAGATATAAGAGACGCAATAAAACCGGATGAAACAATAAGTGATACAAAAGGCACAGCAAAATTTAAGCCAATAATCACAATATCATACCCTAGACACCAAAAAAATGCTTTTTTATGAAAAAATTCATCATAGCGATCAGAAAAATACATTTGAAAAAATCTATTAAATGCTAGCGGCAAGCCGGAAACTAACGCAAGATTATGAAGAGGATTCAAAAAGTAGGTATGGAGAAAATTCATAAGCAAGTCAAATTCTGCCGATTGGAGAATATAGAACAAGCGATCAAGAATAATGTTTAATAAGAAAAAGACAAAATACAAAAGAGCATAATGGAAAACGAACCACTTGAAGTTTTCTTGAATGTCGCCGAAGAGTGTGATCAGTAATATCGCCAAACATAATAGCACGATAATAAAGTTGGCATAAACATTGAAATACTGCATGAAAGTGATGTATAGCTCGCAAGATTGTTGTTGAAGTGAATCGAGAGGAAGGTCCGAAATATTATAAACACAAATAGTGTTTGGATCCATTTTTAAGGTTATTTGTGCTAAAATTGGAGAAAAATCGAAATTTTAAAAACTAGTTATGCCGTTCGACTCAGCTCGCCGAGACGAGTAGAACGAATACCATAACTTAGGGTTTTTCATCCCGAACCCATGTCAAGTGGCTAAATGACAAATTTCAGTTTATAACAAAAAAAGAGAGAACATGTAAAATAAGGTCGCATAGGATAGAATACTGTTCTTTAATCTAAAAGTCAGAGTTCGAATCCCGTGTGTATGTTTCTTTTTTTTAAAACGCGATTTGAATTCAAAAAGAGTTTTTAAAGCCAAAGGCAAAAAACCACATACACCCACGGGACTCGAACCCTGTACCTTTAGATTAAAGAATAGTACTCTATTCAACTGCGCTATGCGACCTTATTTTACATATTCTCTCTTTTTTGTTATAAAATGCAAATCTGTCACTTTAGCCACTTGGCCATGAGCTCT
This sequence comes from Acrobeloides obliquus, assembly GCA_034698545.1. NCBI lineage: Eukaryota > Metazoa > Nematoda > Chromadorea > Rhabditida > Cephalobidae > Acrobeloides > Acrobeloides obliquus. The sequence continues at coordinate 11,020 of JAQGBS010001304.1, read as the reverse complement.
GAATGAAAAACCCATTATGGTATTCGTTCTATTCGTCTCGGTAAGCTGATTCAAATGGCATGACTCGTTTTATAAAAACGATCATGCCATTTGACTCAGACCGTTGACAACCGATTGTATACTCGTTCAATTTCTAGCTATCCTTATCTAGAAGGTCTCATTCTCTTGAAATTCACATATAAAGTACAAAGTTGTGATATATTAGTCTACAATACAACTTGTAGAGCTACTACACAATAGAGCGGGGCACCCACGTGAAAATTTGTTCTGGAAATGACCCCTCTAGGGGTAAAAACATGCGAGGAATCCGAATTTGACATTTTCGAAGCGAAAAAACGCTTCCCTGATTCAGGGAAGGCGTAAATAGCTTTTCTTGAATCCGAAGAATTTTATAAATGTCAAATTCGGATTCCCCGCACACCATCCATATACTCAATACAAATTTTTTATAGCCCGCATTCCCAGCTTCCAAATGACATTATCATCAAATAAACGTAAAAAGTTATGCTCAAAATAGAAAAGTGTAAGGAAATATCATAAACACCATAATAAAATTACTAATAAATATAGCAAATGGCTGAGGAAATGGAATTTTCGGTCAATTCCTCATGACACTAATTCGAACCACTTAATTTGTTTCTCGGAAATAATAATCACGAGGTTGTTTGAGTAAATAGAGAAAGTTTTAAAGAACAAGTTTAAAAGCTCAGTTTCATGGCAAGATTCAAAAAAGTTGGGCGTGCATGGCCTAATGGATATGATTCACGGGGCTGACCAAAAAGTGCAACGAGTCTGACGAGTGAAATTCGTTACAGAAAAATTTCATACTGAATATAATATTTATCAAAAATAAAAAAATTCGCATATTCAAAAACAAAAAAATCAACTTTCGCAAAATTGTTCTAAATCTCCAAAAGAGCAAAATTTCAATCATTGGTGCATGATTATTTTACAAAATTTCGAGAGTTATCTCAAAACGTGAATCGGACAAAACCAGGAGTGTTAAAAGAAAAATTTGATCGAGCTAAAGTTAATTATTTTGTTGCTTATATAACAAGGTAAATTAATAATCTTTTTTTAATTTGTATTTTCTTCCCTCTGTAATGATTGGATTATCATATGGTTGTTGCAATGCGAAAATCCATGATATAAGAATAAAAATTTCGTCTTTGGAGGGTCGAACCCGCGCCAATAACATGAATGTCCAGTGTCCTATCTATTCGGCCATGCGCGACTAGATCGCCATATTACATAGTTTAACGTGTAAATTTTATTATCATATAAATACAAAAAAATTCAGAAACTATTTCTTCACAACAATCAGCTTTTTCGACTTGGGAACTTTCTTTGCCGATGTAAAGAGAGCAATTTCCGTTATTAACTTGTTGTTGTATTTTATGTTGATTTTTTCCATTTTTTTAAATCTCTATTTATTTATGCATTTATTATGTTACAGGTTGGGTAAAAAAGTGCATTTTTATGATTTTTGGGGCCCGAAAAAATTTTTTGGGATCGAAAATTTTACACTAAAATGACCCATATAAAAGTAATTTTATGTGGGGAATCGATTGCGCACATTTTCTAAGCATGAAAAAATTATCTCTACCATGATTCAGAGAATGGAGTTGGTGTATGGGTAAAAAAAGAAAGTCTCGATTTTAGAATCAATACGCCAACTCCATTCCCTGAATCAGGGTCAAGATAATTTTTTATGCTTAGAAAATATGCATAATCGACTCCCGCATAAAATTACCCCTATATGGGCCATTTTTAGTAAAAAATTTTCCTGTCCCAAAAAAGTTTTTCGGGCCCCAAAAATCACAAAAATGCACTTTTTTACTCATCCTGTAAATAAAATGAATAAAAATTTCTAAAATGTACAGGGTGGTTAAAAAAAGTACAACAATATGCCCCTAGCTACGCTACTGAAAAAAACTTGTAAATTATTCTAATAAACAGTTTATTTTTCCAGAGTATTTCTTGGTTCAAAAACTTTCCCCGTTGTTGTTTCCGAATTGTTCGATTTAAACATTTTCTTTAAAACCATTTTGTAGGATCGCAAGATTACATTTCGGTATGCCTTCAAGACCAGCAAAAATATCAGAGTGTCGATAATCACGGCGAATCCATAAAACACATCACCCAATGGTATGATAAATATTAGTAGACTCACAAAAGTATGACGAGATTCGTTATTGAGTCGGGTTTTAGGTCCGATTATCTGACCACTTACGCTCATAAACATATTGATCAGCGCCAATAAGGCTTGTATCAAACAGGCTAAAGCAAATTTTCATTTTTACAGATTTGGGAGTGGGAAGCTTTCCCCCTTCTTTGCGCTACTCCCCCCCCCCTCCCGCCATAGGTGAAAAAAGGGGTGTAAATTTGTCGAACATTTGCGCGAGGGGGTCGACGTCAGGGTGGACTTTAAAAAACCGGAATTTTGCCATTTTTTAGCAAAAAAATTTGAAGAAAAAAAATCGAAAAAATGACGATTTCATGACTAAGTTAGCATTTTCAGAATTTTTCAATGCATGCAATCGATTTCTCGCATAAAATTACGCCTAATAGATCACTTTTTGAAAAAAAATTTTTCATCAAAAAATGCAAAATTTCTGTTTTTTAAAGCCCACTCTGTACTTTTGCGTAGATAGTGTAGATCTACACCCCTTTTCACCTATATCCCCCCTCCCCACCTACATAACTGGTTGTATTGGTCACAATGATTGTGAGAACGAAAATGCGAAAAATGTGTTGACGAAAATTCAAGTCTTCATAGCACAATTGGTAGCGCGTCACACCATATGCACATAACGCGGCGGGTTCGAATCCCTTCCCAAAGTTTCATGAAATTTGGAGCATTTTTTGTTTTTACGGCATATTCTGAATAGGTGCCGTTGTCGAGATAATCGCGTGGGAAAGTTTCGTCTGTGTATTACAACGAAAACTTGCATATAGTGGTCAAATCCCTGAATCAATAAAAATCTGTATACTGATAGGCTAACGTTCTCGGTCTTCACTCATAGAGTGCGGGTTCGATCCCGTGTCATTTTCGTTGTCAAAATTCATGAAAATTTTTGCATATCCATTTTTTCTGCGGGGGCTCTATTATTTTTCCATGAAAACTTTTGCAAAAATAGAAAACTCTCAAAGAAATCTAAAACTTTTTTTTCAATTTCTCCAAATTTTAATGGAAAAATAAAAGCGCCATCATGTTCCCCGCTTCAAAATGAGGATATGCAAAAATTTCCATGAATTTTAACAACAAAATAAAAAATGATTTTTGGGTGCGGGATCAAACCTGCGCCCTATGAGTGAAGGCCGAGCACGTTAGCCAATCGGCTATGGGTCAACCCCACTCACCAAACCCCATGATATAGTACTCGTTTTGAGGCGCTCAGTGAGTTGAGTCGATTGGCGACATTTTGTTTACATTTTGACCTTTTTCCTCTTTGGTGAACGTAGAAGGCTTGAATTTCGTTAGTAACCAACATTTTTTGCATTTTCATCCACTGTATATTACCTAAAGCGGCTCGCCGGATCTCTTTAAGAGTGTTTTTCATTCCCATATTCTCTTTCAATAATTTTAAATTTTTTTGGATTTTTAGAAAAATGAATATAGTCATCAGAATCATTGAAAGCATCAGAAATAAATTTAAAGCCATTTGAGATATAAGAAACAAAATAAAACTGGATGAGACAAGAGCATGTGATACAAAATACGAAGCAAAATTTAAGCTAACAAATAAAATATCATACCCTAAACACCAGAAAAGTGCTTTTTTATGAAAAAATTCATCATAGCGATCAGGAAAATACATTTGAAAAAATCTATTAAATGCTAGCGGCACGCCGGAAACTAACGCAAGATCATGAAGAGGATTCAAAAAATAGGTATGGAGAATATTCATAAACAAGCCAAATTCTGCCGATTGGAGAATATAGAACAAGCGATCAACAATAGTAACTAATAAGAAAAAGACAAAATACAAAAGAGCATAATGGAAAACGAACCACTTGAAGTTTTCTTGAATGTCGCCGAAGAGTGTGATCAGTAATATCGCAATACATAATATGATGATAATAATGTTGGCGTAAATATTGAAATACCGAATGAAAGTTACGTATAGCTCGCAAGATTGTTGCTGAAGTGAATCGAGTGGAATTTTCGAAATATTGTAGATACAAATAGAGTTTGGGTCCATTTTTAAGGTTTTTTCGTGCTAAAATTGAAGGAAAAACGAAATTTTAAAAACGAGTCATGCCATTCATCTCGCTGAGACGAGTAGAACGAATACCATAACATGGGGTTTTCCATCCCAAGCCCATGGCTAAATGACAGATTTCAGTTTATAACAAAAAAGAGAGAACATATAAAATAAAGTCGCATAGCGCAGTTAGATAGAGTGATGTTCTTTAATTTAAAGATACAGAGTTCGAGTCCCGTGTGTATGTTGCTTTTTTTGGAGCGAGATTCGAATTCAAAATGAGTTTTTAAAACCAAAGCACATACACCTGGGACTCGAACCCTGTACCTTAGATAAAGAATAGTACTCTATCCAACTGCGCTATGCGACCTTGTTTTACATGTTTTCTCTTTTTTGTTATAAACTGCAAATCTGTCACTTTAGCCACTCGGCCATGAACTCTAGATAAAAAACCCCATGTTATGGTATTCGTTCTATTCATCTCGGTGAGCTGAGTCGAATGGTATGACTCGTTTTTTAAAAGCGAGTCATGCCATTCGGCTCAGACCGTTGACAACCGATTGTATACTCGTTCGATTTCGTGTGTGGAGCTACTATACAATAGTGGGGGCACCCACGTGTAAATTTATTCGAAAATTTTTCCTGGAAATGACCCCTCTAGGGGTAAAAACATGCGAGGAATCCGAATGTGACATTTTCGAAGCGAAAAAACGCTTCCTTGATTCAGGAAAGGCGTATTGTGTATTGAAGCGAAAAAGGCGCAAAATTGATTTTTGCCTAATAACAACCCCGTCCAATTAATAAATGATTGTCTCAAATTTTCGCGTCAATATACAACTTTCCTTGAATCCAAGGAATTTTATAAATGTCAAATACGGATTCCCCGCACACCATTCATATACCCAATACAAAATTTGTAGTCCTCGTTCCCAGCTTTCAAATGATATCAAGTTCATCGAAATAGGTTTAAACGTAAACAGTTATGCTCAAAATAGAAAAGTATAAAAAATATCATTAACAACATACTAAAATCACTAATAAATATAGCAAATGGCTGAGGAAATGGAGTTTTAAGTAAATTCCTCATGACAACTAATTCGAACCACATAATTTAGTTTACCCGGAATAATAATCACGAGGTTGTTTTAATAAACTGAGAAAATTTTAAAGAAAAAGTTTATAAACTCAGTTTCATAGCAAGATTCAAAAAAGCTGGGCGTGCATGGCCTAATGGATAGGACGCACGGGGCTGGCCAATGTGTGCAAAAAGTTCCAACGGGTAAAATTGTGTTACAGAAAATTTTCATGATGAATATCATGTTTATTAAAAGGAAAAAACTTCGGTAAATTAATAATCTTTTTTTAACACTTACTTAGCGGATTGTAGCCAGTGGTGATATTGGGGCAACTTTTTACGCTGAACAACTTTGTCAAAGAAAAAAAAATAAGTTACTACAGACAAAAATTCGAAAAATGGGCCGGAAGATAACAGGGTATGGACAATTAAAATTCGCTAAATCATAGCTAAATTGAAGACACTTTAATTATATGTAATCTGTAACGCAGTGGCAAAGCTCTCGGTTTTTGCCTCAGAGGTGGCAGGTTTGATCCCTTCTGGGACAGTTTCTTTTTGCACTGTCTTCAGACAATTCACCATTTTTTGAATTTTTTCAGTAGTAACTTATTTTTTTTTTCTTTGACAAAGTTGTTCAGCGTAAAAAGTTGCCCCAATATCACCACTGGTTACAATCCGCTAAGTAAGTGTTAATGTGTATTTTCGCCCCTCTGTAATGATTGGATTACCATTACCATATGGTTAGTGCAATGAGAAAATTCATGACATGAGAATAGAAATCCCGAACACATTTCGTCTGTAAAGGAACAATGAAATAATATCATGCATAAGGGTTATATTCCTTTCGGACAAGTTTTGGCAAGATTTTTCTCAAAAGTTATTTCTAACGATCGAAAATTTTCATGTATAGCCCATGTAGGCTGAATAAGATCCAATCGATCTTTTTGAGAATAAGTCATATTTTCGTATTAACCCATTTTTGGCCGAATTCCAAATTTTTTAGAAAAAAATTTTTTTCTAAAAAATTTAAATTTTTGGTACCAATTTGGTACCGGTGCGCACAAACGGGTTAATATACAGACTTTTTCAAACAATTGGGTTTTCAATGTTGCATCTTAAAGTTACAATGTTGATTTTTGGAAATTTTCGACCCAACTAGGGTTTTTCTAGTCGGAGAATCGATTGCACGCATTCTGAGACATGAAAAAATTTCTCTAACCCTTTAGAGAACTTTTTAAAAATTCGACTTTTTACCATACGAGTTATATACCCCTAAAATGGCTCAAAATTTTGTATTCCCTGAATCAGGATTAGAGAAATTTTTTCATGCCTCGAAAATGCGCGTAATCGATTCCATGACTAGAAAAACCCTAGTAGGGTCGAAAATTTCGTCAAAATTCTGCACCTAACGTATTTTTTGATACTTATATTAACTTGTTGTTGTATTTTATGTTGATCTTTTAGTTGCATTTAAAAAAAGCTTTATTTATGCATTTATTATGTTACAGGGTGAGTCAAAAAAGTTCATTTTTATGATTTCTGGGGCTCGAAAAATTTTTTACTAAAAATGACCCATTAGCGACAAGTTACAAAAATAAAAGGAAAAAACCGACAAGTTGGCACATAAAAGTGATTAGTGACAAGTTTACTAAAAAACCGACAAATTTATCAATTGTCGAAAAAAACTGACTAAGCAAATGAGGTTAGTCAGTTTTTTTCAACAAATGATAAGTGATAAACTTGTCAGTTTTTTAGTGAACTTGTCACTAGTCACTTTTCACGTGCCAACTTGTCGGTTTTTTCCCTCTATTTTTGTAACTTGTCACTAATCAAGTACAACAATAGATCCATGGCTACGCCACTGAAAAAAACATGTAAATTATCCTAATTAACAGGTTTTGTTTGCAGAATATTTCTTGGTTTAAAAACTCTCCCCGTTGTTGTTTCCACATTGTTCGATTTAGAAATTTTCTTTAAAACCATTTTGTAGGATCGCAAGATTACATTTCGGTATGACTTCAAGATCAGCAAAAATATCAGAGTGTCGATAATCACGGCGAATCCATAAAACACATCACTTAATGGTATGAGAAATATCATTAGGTCTGCAAAAATATGACGATATTCGTTATCGGATAAGACTTTAGATCCGATTATCTGATTACTTAAGTTGATAGACATATTGATCAGCACCAATAAGGCTTGTATTAAACAGGCTAAAGCAAAATTTCGTTTTTACTTATTTGGGTGTGGGAGGCTTTCCCCTTCTTTGCGCCACCCCCTCCCCGCCCATAGGTACAGTACCGGCAAAAAAACCTTGGCCCTCCTTATAAAGGAGGGCCAAGGTTTTTTGCCGGTACTGTAAAAAAGGAGTGTTTACATAGCATACATGGGCAGACCTTTTTCATCTGGGGGTTGTGGGTCAAGGTTGGGGGGTTATGGAGGGGAACGTAGAATGTGGGTCGAAAGGTCGACACAGTAGGATTAATAGTCGAAATGTACGTTGCAAAGCACGCGACCCCCTCCCCCCCAATTTGGGGGGGGGGTTGTACACGTGTGTTCATCTATGCCCCTACAGCACTGGTTGTACGGGCGAAAATGTGAAAAATGTTTGGCAACTTGACGAAAATTCAAGTCTTCATAGCACATTGGCAGCGCGTCACACCATATGCACATAACACGACGGGTTCGAATCCCAGCCCAAAACTTAAATTTCCCCCATGGCCGATTGGCTAACGTTTTCGGCCTTCACTTATAGGGCGCAGGTTCGAGCCCGCGCTCAAAAGTCTTTTTTTTATATTTAGGCGTTACGACTAGAGTAGAATTTGGAGCGGTTACTCCAAGGGTCTCATGGTTCGGTGGTACTGGGCTTGTCTCAGGCACCCCTCAAGGCCGGTTCAAACCCCGCTTGAGGCAAAAAGATTTTGCCTAGTAACATCCTCTTCGGATGGCCAGAACTGTTACAAGTTCTTTCAATCAAGCTTATAAGGGGCACAAAGTCCGAAGTAGACGGCATTAAAGTCCTTTTCCGCCACCAATGGGAAAAAAATCCAGAGACGATGGTCAAGTGGTCCAAGGCGCGACTCGTCCGATCTGGCAAGTTAAGCAATGTTGGGCTCGCAGGTTTGATCCCGCTAGTGCAAAATTTTGATTTTAAAAAAAATTCTTTTACAAACAATGAAGCAAAAATTTTTTTGCTCTATTTTTTGTAAAAGAATTTTTTTGAAAATCCAAATTTTTGCACTAGCGGGATCGAATTTGTGGGCCCAACGTTGCTTAACTTACCAGATCGAACGGGCGGCGCCTTGGACCACTTGACCATCGAATTTTTTTCCATTGACAGCGGAAACTTGGCCGATCACGCTAGCCAATCGGCCATGAGTCAAACCCCAAAACCATTATGATATAGTAATCGTTTTGAAGCGCTCGGTGAGCTGAGTCGATTGGCGAAATTTTGTTTACATTTTGACTCTTGCCTGCACTCTCTTTGTGCGCCGTAGAAAGCTTGAATTTCGTCAGTAACCAACATGTTTTTGCATTTTCATCCACTGTATATTACCTATAGCGGCTCGCCGAATCTCTTCAAGAGTGCTCTTCTGTCCCATATTGTCTTTCAATAATTTTAAATTCTTTCGAATTTTTAGAAAAATGAATATAGTCATTACAATCATTGAAAATATCAGAAAGAAATTTAAAGCAACTTTATATATAAGAGTCACAATAAAACTGGATGAGACTTTATGTGATACAAAAGATATAGCAACACTTAAGCCAATAACTAAAATATCATACCCTAAACACCAGAAAAGTATTTTTTTATGAAAAAATTCATCATATCGATCAGGAAAATACATTTGAAAAAATCTATTAAATGCTAGCGGCAAGCCGGAAACTAACGCAAGGTCATGAAGAGGATTCAAAAAATAGGTATGGAGATAACTCATAAACAAATTAAATTCTGCCGAATGGAGAATATAGAACAAGCGATCAAGAATAGTGACTAATAAGAAAAAGATAAAACACAACAGAGTATAATGGAAAACGAACCACTTGAAGTTTTCTTGAATTTCACCGAAGAGTGTGATCAGTAATATTGCAATACATAATATGATGATAATAAAGTTAGCGTAAGTATTAAAATACTGCATGAAGGTTACGTATAGCTCGCAAGATTGCTGTTGAAGTGAATCGAGTGGAATTTTCGAAATATTGTAGACACAAATAGTGTTTGGGTCCATTTTTGTGCTAAAATTGGAGGAAAAACGAAATGCTAAAAACGAGTTATATCGTTCGATTTAGCTCGCCGAGACGAGTAGAACGAATACAATAACATGGGGTTTTCTATCCCAAGCCCATGGTCGAGTGGATAAAGTGATGATTTGCAGTTTACAGGATGCCCCTAAAGTTCGTGTACACTCTAATTAATTTCATGAAAACTTTCTTCATGAAGGAAACTTTTCATAAAAAGCGATGTTCTACACAGTTGTTCGTTCTGATCTCAGGAACAACTTTGTGGAACATCACTTTTTGTGAAAAGTTTTCTGTGATGAAGAAAATTCTCATGAAATTAATTAGGGAATACATCATGAAGAAAATTCTCATAAACGAACTTTAGGGATACTCTGTATAACAAAAAAAGAGAGAACATGTAAAACAAAGTCTCATATAGTCTGTTTCAACGGTCAGGCAAAAAAGTTGTATACAGCATAGCCAAGTGGACAAGGAAGCCGCCCATCCGATCTGGCAAATTAAGCAACGTTAGGCCCTCAAGTTGGATCTCACGAGGACAAAAAGGAGCAAAAAATTGCATTTTTGAGACTTTTCGCTTCAATACACAGATCATCCCTGAATCAGAGAAGCGTTTTTTCGCTTCTAAAATGTCAAATTCGGATTCCCCACATTGTTTTTACCCCTAGAGGGGTCATTTCCAGAAAAATTTTAGAAAAATTTTCACGTGAGCGGCCTCCCTCCTATTGTGTAGTAGCTCCCAGCTTGTAGAAAAGAAAATCCCCAAAAATTCAGCCTAATTTTCATTTTAATTTTTCTCAATAAGTTTTATCAACAAGGAAATAAAGTAGAAATGTTGTAGATAATTGGGTTCTAGTCAACATATGAGTCCAATAGATTTTTATGAGTCCCATTATTTTTTTATGAGTCCAATAAAAATATGTTGTGAAAAACATTCCCAAGAACCAGAATGGCAATTTAAGGAATTTTTGCTCCGCCCTTGAACCTGGATTTATGCAAAAAAAAATTTCCAATCACTTTTTCTACTATATGACCCCATATACCCAATACAAAAATTGTAGCCCGTGTTTTCAGCTTTCAAATGACACCAAGTTCATCGAAGATGAGTTTAACCGTAAAAAGTTATGAACAAAATAATAAAGTGCAAAAATCTGGGAAGTCCCAAATTGCTTAGTGGCTAAAATGGGCATTTTTTAAGTTTCCTCACCACTTCAAATGCGACAATATGTTTCTTTTGTACCCAATTTTCATAATCCGAGCTCAGTTTTTCTAGCTCCGCGGGACTTTCGAGAGAAAATCGCTCGTGGTCTGTTTCAAAAGAATAATGAAAAAAGTTTCCGCTCCATAATATGAGAAATTTCGGAGCTGTACGGCCTGGGGGGGGGGGCGCACTTAACGTGACTCCAAAGGCCGAAGTAGAAAAACGTTAAAATTTTTTATAGAAACACACCCCCTAGGGGTAAAAATTGACGCGGAACACGCTGGTGCT
>JAQGBS010001303.1:0-16245 GCA_034698545.1 Acrobeloides obliquus | reverse complement strand
CTAGAAAAATTGTGGAATGAAAGAGTGGACTACTTTTCGACCGTGGAATTTAAGAGAGATTCAATTTTGACGGCCATCGTGAAAATTAGCTTGAAGGCTTACGTGGAAATTGTGCGACTGCAGGTTTTTGGTCGGCATGGTTTAGAGCAAATGCAGGTATAAAGAAAAATAACAACCAACTTTTTTGAATCGGTCAAAAAACATTTTGACCGTAGAGAGCTCGAACCTTCTATACTTTGCGGGTAAAATGAGACGCTTGCCACTTCACCCTGCGTGTGAAACTTTATCGCGTATGAGAAATTCTCTATACTCGTGCTGCCCACATTTTTTCGATCTTGAAAAAAATTTTTTAGATCGATTGCTGCTATTTAAAACAACATCTTTGGAAGTATATGATGGATGAGCATGTATTAAATTCTTTAATCGACGAAGTTATCACGTCAGTTGTGAATCAATGTGTAGACCCGAAAATTCTCGACCCTGCCTATGTGAAACAAATCTGTGAAAATACATAATTTAATTAAACAATTGTGTTATATAATATTTATTTATTTTTAATACTAATTTATTCAAAAGAAACACTATTATAAAATTCTTAAGGTTCGATTATTACAACGAAAACATGTACACGAATTCATATTTTCAAATGCATTTATCTCGGTGAGAAAAACGATTCAGATGATGCCATAAAAACAAAAAATGCTCAATTTTTCATGATCTTTACGAATACATAATTTTTTATAGGATTGTCTGGCTAAGGCTTTAGGCTCAAGTTTAAGCTTAGGATTTTGTTCATTTTCTCGGACATATTACACAAATCTAATTTTGTACCAATTTGTATATTTAAGTTTCGTGCTGGTTCGTGTTATATCAGCAAATCGATAGCACATTTGCACCCTGGCAATAATCAAATTTATCGGAAGCTTAAAGCTACGTAGGTAAACGTTAGTAAATATTAGGAAAACTGCTGTAGTCGGCCTAATTGTTTAATTGCCTAGATCGGTGACCAATTATCGGGTAAGTAAGAAAAACATGCCTCAACCGAACTAACCACCAAGTATTTGAACTTTCTCCTTCCTCAAAAATGTTTACTCTTTGCTTTCCATTTCTTCCATGATGAACATAACTGAATTCAATACCTCTTGGCCCATTATCTATTTTACCGACTACGAATACAAGCTATTTTTAAGCCTTATAATTGTGGAGTTTATATGCCTCCTTATTATCTACTTGATCATTTTGCTCGCTATCTATCTCCTTGTAAAAGTTCCACAATTTCATCGACATCTGATCGGGATTTTTTGTAATATGGGAATCGCCGAGATCGTCATCAATTCCTGTCGAATCATACAAATTATTGCATCGCGATTTGAGCCTTGGCTACCGGTCGATATTAGCTATGTTCTTGATCCTATACGTTTTGCAGCGTTGTTTGCATATTTTTTCATTGTATTAATTATGGCGGTTGAAAGAACATTGGCTACTTTGATGCTAGAGACTTATGAAGATATCAAGAAGCCCCAATTCCTGTTTGCAATAATTGCATTGCCATGGGTTTTTGGGAGTGGAGTCGAATGTCTTAGAGACTTGGGTACGGAGTTATATCATTTGTTGTGCCTCAACAACTCGATTTTAGAGATTTTCAGTGTTCTGAATATAGGAATATTATTGATTTTCGTCCTAGCAGTTTCAATTATGGTATCTTGATTTTTTAGAAAAAAAAGATCTTTTTAGTGGCTTCTAATACTTCACTTCTACAATGCTTATCGTTATAAACGTCGTGTCATCAGAGACTACAATTTGAAAGAGCGATTTCAATTATCTGAAAACATTCGATTTCTTGAACTAGTTAAGTGGATAACTGTGACCATGGTCATCGGAAACTCGATACCCTTGCTTGTAAGTGTGATACCTTATAATATGAGTTGATAACATATTAAGCTTATCTTATTTATTTTCGCCGATCCACAGTATGATTACATACAGATCTATGTGATCGATTATGCATTGGTATTTAACGGAGTGGCTATACCAATAGTCGCTATTACGACTAATAGAATGTGGAAACGGGAATTGATCAGGTATATAATAACTCTCTGGATGATAATGAAATTTGTTAGGACCATCAAACAGCTTCGAGCTAAAGTTGCTCCATGGTTTCATCATAAAAACCAGCCAAATGAAACAGATCGACGTTTTAAAGCCCCGGATTTAAAAACCCTTGCAGGGAAACCTATGGTATTTAGTCAAGAGGAAGAAAAAAACATGTATTTTGCACTTTTGCAAGCTCAACTAGCGGCGAAGTAGTAGTAGTAGGTCCAAAATTCTGGACGTTAAGTCAGAAGCACGGTGGTTTTTTTGTACGTAAAAATATGTTTTTTTTGTACCCATCTCTTGTGTTTTGTGTATAAAAATATGCTTTCTTGTATCTAATTTTGTTTTTTGTAATTTCTTCCAGAAATGGTCGTTTTTTCAACAACTTTCTCCCTTTCGAATCAACTTGTTTTTTAGACAAGTTCTGATAAGCACTAACCCCCTACCAAGAGAGACTTATTGTCTTCTTAAAATTTTTGGATGGCCCTCGAACCATCGGGCATTGGCTGCGATGCGGCCTAAACCTAGAAAATTTCTTGAAAAACAATTGACCTGGAAATTCACACGGAAATGTTATCCTCCCGCTCGTAGAATGCAGAAGGGAGTTGAACCCGTGTCGTTTAACTGCAAAGACGGGAACACATCCACTACACCATTGCTATTTGTTTTCAACGAAAACAAACTTTTGATATATAAAAAAGTAGTTTTTTGAGTAAAGAAATCTTTTAAACAAAAATCGTATGTAAAAATTTTTTAACTTATAGAATCGGGGAACCGAGCGCTACGCGCCCGGAAGGGAGAAGAAGTTGTATTTATTACTCGTACTATGAAGTTTGATTATTACAACGAAAACATGTACACGAATTCATATTTTCAAATGCATTTATCTCGATGGGGAAAATGATTCAGAGGATGCGGTAAAAACAAAAAATGCTCAAATTTTCATGATCTTTAGAATATGTCATTTTTCATAGGATTGATAATGAAATTTGTTAGGACTATCAAACAGCTTCGAGCTAAAGTTGCTCCATGGTTTCATCATAAAAGCCAGCCGAATGAAACAGATCGACGTTTTACAGCTCCAGATTTAAAAACCCTTTCAGGGAAACCCATGGTATATAGTCAAGAGGAAGAAAAAATCATGTATTTTGTACTTTTGCATGCTCAATTAGGATTGGATTAGTAGTGTTAGGTCCAGAAGTTTGGACGTTAAGTCAGAAGCACGGTGGAAAAAAATGGGAGTTTGTGAGATTTCGAGGCATATCTGAAACTTTCAGATATGACGGTAACATATCTATATTTTGTATCTAAAATCATGTTTTCTTGTATCTAATTTTTTTGTTGTAATTTCTTTCGAAAACGCTCGTTTTATCAACTCTCCTTCGAAATAAACTTGTTTTCTAGAAATTTTTCTATATTTATGCTTCGTGATGGTTTGTATTATATCAGCACATCGGTAGCACATTTGCACCCTGGCAATAATCAAATTTATCGGAAGCTTAAAGCTACGTAGGTAAACGCTAGTAAATATCATGAAAACTACTGGAGTCGGCCTAATTGTTTAATTGCCTAGATCGATGACCAATTATCGGGTAAGTAAGAAAAACATGCCTCAACCGAACTAACCTTCAAGTATTTGAACTTTTCCTTCCTCAAAAATGTTTACTCTTTACTTTCCATTTCTTCCTTGATGAACATAACTCGAGTCAATAACTCTTTTCCTATTATCTATTTTACCGACTACGAATACAAGCTCTTTTTAAGCCTCATAATTGTGGAGTTCCTATGCCTCATTATTATCTACTTGATCATTTGCTTTACTATCTATCTCATAATAAAAGTTTCACAATTCCATCGACATCTGATAGGGATTTTTTGTAATATGGGAATCGTCGAGATCGTCATCAATTCTTGTCGACTCATAATAATTATTGCATCGCGATTTGAGCCTTGGCTACCGCTCGATTTTGCCTATGTTATTGATTCTATACGTTATTCTGCGTTGTACGCATATTTTTTCATTGTATTCATTATCGCGGTTGAAAGAACATTGGCAACTTTGATGCTAAAGACTTATGAAGATATCAAGAAGCCCCAATTTCTGTTTGCAATCATTACATTGCCATGGATTTTTGGGAGTGGAATCGAATGTCTTACATTCTTGAGTACGGAGTTCATAGATGGGCAAGGGGGTAGCACCCCTCTCTGACCGACTCACTCAAAATGGAAAAATCAAGGAGAGACCGCCTCAACTTTGACTTGGATTCTTAAATAAGGATGCCTTCAAACTCCTTTAAAACCGAGTCGTAGATTTTTACGACAGCAGTAAAAGTTTACGACATTCTACAAAAATCTTTTCGATATTTTTGAGGTTGTCCCCTCAGGAGGACCATCTCAAAAAGAGCCCACACCCCCTCCTTGCTCACCTATGCGGAGTTAATAATTTGTTGTACCACAACAACTCGATTTTAGATATTCTCAGTGGTCTGATTATACAAATATTATTGATTTTCATCCTGGCAGTTTCAACTCCGGTATCTTTATTTTCTAGAAAAAAAATTTTGGAACTATTTCGGCTGGGAAGACCCAGTCAACGTGGTCTCAAAACTTATGTTAAAAATTCAAAAATTTTGTTCAAAAATGCGCTTTTTAGGGGTAATTTGACATGAGAAACACGATTCTGATGTTATTTTCACGTCAAATGCTTCAGAAATTGTGAGAAAAAAATAGATCAATTTATATGTTGCATCCGATCTTGAATTTCTAAGTCTAAGATTGTTCGTTCAAGATCGGTCGCCCGATTCTGAATCGAGCGAAATTCAAGATCGGGTGCAACATATATATCAAGGAAACAACTCAAAAACAGAACAATTCAACTATCAACTGAATATAGAGCTGCCACTTCGTTTTCATTTTCACAATTTCTGAAGCATTTGGCGTGAAAATGACATCAGAATCGTGTTTCCCATGTCAAATTACGCCTGGGAAGCGCATTTTCGAACAAAATTTTTAACATAAGCTTTGAGACCATGTTGACTGGGTCTCCCCAGCCGAAGTAGCTCCAAGATCTTTTTAGTCGCTTCTAATACTTCACTTCTACAATGTTTATCGTTATAATCGTCGTGTCATCAGAAATTACAATTTGAAAGAGCGATTTCAATTATCCGAAAACATTCGATTTCTTGAAATGGTTAAGTGGGTAGCTGTGACCATGGTCATCGGAAACTCGATACCCTTATTTGTAAGTGGATACCTTATAATATAACTTAATAACATATTAAGCTTGTCTGGTATATTTTCGCCGATCCACGGTATGATTACATACGGATCTATGTGATGAATTATGCATTGATATTTAACGGAGTGGCTATACCAATAGTCGCTATTACGACTAATAGAATGTGGAAACGGGAATTGATCAGGTATATAATAACCCTCTGGATGATAATGAAATTTGTTAGGACCATCAAACAGCTTCGAGCTAAAGTTGCTCCATGGTTTCATCATAAAAACCAGCCAAATGAAACAGATCGACGTTTTACAGCTCCGGATTTAAAAACCCTTGCAGGGAAACCCATGGTATATAGTCAAGAGGAAGAAAAAAACATGTATTTTGTACTTTTGCATGCTCAACTAGGATTGGATTAGTAGTGTTAGGTCCAGAAATCTGGACTTAGGTTTAGGGTCGCCACAAGCTATCATACTACCACAAGCAACGGCACAAGCTATCGTACGTACGAGTATAAAATACACTCGTATGACGGACGAAATAGCCACAAGCTATCGTACGAATTTCGTCGTACTGCGTCGTGCGATCGTA
Source organism: Acrobeloides obliquus (assembly GCA_034698545.1). NCBI lineage: Eukaryota > Metazoa > Nematoda > Chromadorea > Rhabditida > Cephalobidae > Acrobeloides > Acrobeloides obliquus. Next base: position 10,331 of record JAQGBS010001303.1, on the reverse strand, counting down.
CGACAGCTTGTGACGATTTCGTCATACTTTTAAGATCGTACGATGACTTAGTACGATAACTTGTGAGGCCGTCGTACTTTTGTACGATAGCTTGTTCCGTCCTTCTAGCGACCCTTAAGCTAGACTTAGACCCAAGCTTAGGCCTAAGCCTAGGTCTAAACCTAGGCCCAAGCCTGGGCTTAGGCCTAAGACTAGGTTTAGGGTTAGGCTTAGGCCTAAACCTAGTCCTAAGCCCAGACCTAAGCCTAGACCCAAGCCTAGGCTTAGGCCTATCTGAGTCTATAATTTCTGAATTTTTTAGATATGCCTAGGCATATCTGAAACTTTCAGATATGACGGTAACATATCTATGTTTTGTATCTAAAATTATGTTTTCTTGTATCTAATTTTGTTTTTTTGTAATTTCTTCCGAAAACGCTAGTTTTTTCAACAACTTTCTCTCCTTCGAATAAACTTGTTTTCTAGAACATTTTCTGACTTTTAGGATGAAAATCGAACACACAGCTTATTTAATAAATGAACGTTCGCTGTCGATCAAAAGAGCGCTGACTTTTAGACGTTTACCGTCAAGGTTTCTCAACAAAGGCTTACACAAGGGACATGCATGAAGTGACGCATGAATTTTTCAAAAATTCCTATATATTCTGAAAGAGCATGCTTGATAACTCTTTAGACATAAAAAAATTAGCTGCTATAACTCTTATCCAGAGGCGATAAAAAATATACACTACTATATAAGTAAAAAAATGATCCTTTCAATCAATAGGCAGGATGGCTCAGTGATAGCAGGTCAATGATCGTACGTTCCAAAAAAAACCTAAGTCTAAATATCATCCTCCAGGGAAAATTGTCACTAGTTTTGTATATGGCTCGAAAAAGCTCTATGAATTTTTCCATGACAACCCCATGATTTTCTTCGGCAACGCCCAATGGGTCAACCCGATCGTGATCAGACACAACCCTATAAACGCTATCGTTGAAGTGGGTTTAACTGGCCAAGTAGATCAAAAAAGTAAAAATGAAAAAATAAATTTTAGGTCGTTTCTGACTCTGTTGGGACTAGATTCCTTTCTGGGTTCAGAGGACAAGTGGACTTGATTAGAGGTGTTGCTATTGAAAAAATTTCACATTGTTATTTAAAAAATTAAAACAAATGCAAAAAATTTTGTATGTGCAAAAATAAATAGACGCCGACCGGAGTCGAACCATATGCTTCTCTGATCCCGATTCAGGGTATTGCATTGAAGCAAAATGGTCAAAATTCGAATCTTTTCCATTTTCGCTTCAATACAATATCCTGAATCGGGGTCAGGGAAGCATTTTCAAGGTTCAAAAACGTGTGCAATCGATTTCCCACATAAAATTACCCCTAGAGAGATCATTTCCAAAAAAAAGTTGTTTGAAAAAATTCACGTCTAGTGGGCTTGTTAATCCTTAGTAGTACCAAAAGTTGAGAGCATTTAAAAATGAAATTAATGAACGTTCAATACTAGAACGCTTGTTTGAAATATGAAAACTCTGTGAAAATGTTGGATTGTGCCATAAGTTCTCTGATTTTCAATTTTGTCCAGGTCGTTGTGGAAATTACCCACAGAGGTTTTTCTGTGCTTTGCATCATTCATTAACTTTACCATGTCTGCTGCGCAATACAATGTTAGTGAAAATAGAGAGTGAAAATGGGCCCTATCATTTGGCGTATCGGGAGAGGCGGACTGGGCCTAAGCCCGGATTGGGACTATACTTTGGGTCAAGCTGAATCGGGTCTATCCAAGTATAGGGTGTATATAAAGTTCCCGTACACTTTAATTTCGATATAATTTGTGGAATACAGGGTGTATAAAACAACTGGAATTTGGGCGATTTTTTCATGTTTTTTCGACCCGAAAATTTTTTTCAAAAATAACCTTATTTTATTCAGGGAATTGATTGCGCGCATTCCCGAAGTTTGAAAACGTGTTCTTGACCCTGAATCAGAGAATCGGAGTGTGTGTATTGAAGCGAAAATCGAAAATTTTTAGATTTTCTGCCTGAAAATAATTTTCTGGGGGTAAATTTATGCGGGAAATCGATTGCGTGCATTCTCGAATCTTGAAAACGTGTCCTTGACCACACTGTGTAGACCTGACCGGGAAGACCCACCTTTCTCACGAGCAGTGGAGTAGAGGAGGGGTTTTGGCGTTCCCCCACCTCGAGGTACATCATTGGGGTTCTTTTGTCCCATCCCGAACCCCAAATTCATCTTGACCCTGCGCATCGGATCTCACAAAAAATTATAAATTTTAGGACGCCGATGTAGATCGTTTCTTCGACGTTGCAATAGGCTTGGTCGAGCGTGCTGGGATAGTAAGTAAAAAAAATTTTCGAGTAAATTTATTTTTCAGTTGGTCCTACATGCTTTTAAACAGCCTTCTTCAAAAGTTACGACGAAAAGCTCGGATACCGACTTGGTGACAGAAACCGACAAAGCTGTCGAAGATCTTTTGATTCAAGGTTTATCAAAAGAATTCCCAGATCACAAGTAAAAAAAGAGTTTCGGTGCTACTACACAATGGGGGGGGGGAGGGTACCCACGTGAAAAAGATTTCAAAATTTCTTTCTGAAAATGACCCCTCTAGGGGTAAAAACATGCGGGGAATCCGAATTTGACATATTCGAAGCGAGAAAACGCTTCCCTGATTCAGGGAAGACCTGTATATTGAAGCGAAAAGTCTTACAAATGCGATTTTTGCGACTTTTCGCTTCAATACACAGGCCTTCCCTGAATCAGGGGGTGTTTGGGATTGAGGGATTCGAGATCACGGCGTGCTAAAATGCGAAAAGGTACAGGCAAGGGTCAAAATTTTAAAAAATTTTGCCAATCGACTTAGCTCGTCGAGCGCTTCAAAATGAGTACCATATCATGGAGTTTGATTTATGGCCGATTGGTTAACGTGCCCAAACACGTTAGCCACTCGGCCATGGGTTAAACCCCCATGTAAATATATGTTGTCCCATGTATGTTGTAGGTTCATTGGTGAAGAATCAGTTTCTAGCGGTCAAAAATTTGAATTGACTGATGCACCTACTTGGATTATTGATCCAATCGATGGCACGACAAATTTTGTGCACAGGTAAAAGAAGAATAAAAAATATTTTCTTATAGACCCCCTCCCTCTTCCTTGGGGGTTCAGTACATTTTCCAAATGGTATGAAGGCCAAAAAAAGCTTCGACAAAATTTCAACCCTGTGGGAATGAACCCGTGCCAATAACAAGAATGGCCAGATTCCTAGCCATTCGGCCATGCGTGCTCAACTTTGTTGAATCTCGCCATGAAACAGAGTCGACACAAATAACAGCAGTGATTATTTATAGAATTCCATTACTTGGTATATGTTTGGGTCTAGTCATAGACAAACAACCTAAAGCTGGTATTGTCTACAATCCTATTAGTGGAGATCTTTATACGGCAAAACATGGGAAAGGTGCATTCAAAAATGGTCTCCCTATTCATGTTTCAAATACAGATGGTACGTTTATGGATTACAGTCAACTCTCGATTTAGTGACACCCCAGGGAGGGGTCACTAAATTGAATCGGAGGGAGGGTGTCACTAAAACGAGTTTGGCTGGGTTTATACTTTTGCAAGGCATCCCTGCGTGGTCGTGTTTGCGGGAAAATTCTCAAGAAGGGTCACTAATTGAGAGTTGACTGTATCTTGATGGACTTGGATTGGTCGACCCATCGATCGGATTGCTCAATCAATCAATCGAAAGATCGATTTTTTTCGATCGATAGAGAACTCGGAAATTTACCTTTTTAGCATTAAACAAAGCCGTTATATGTACCACTCTTGGTGAACACAATTTCAAAGACCACGGTGAAAAGTATTTGGATACAGCGTTGTCTAACCATAGAAAAGTTGTTTTATCCGGTGCTCGTGGGTTAGTTATCTTCCTAATCTCATCTAGGGACCAATCCAGTAGTAAAAAGTTGTCATTTTGTGTATATTCAGAAAGTTCATGAAAATGAAGCATTTTTTGTTTTTACGGCATGTTCTGAATCGTTGTAGTTTTTGAGATAATTGCGTGTGAAGTTGGAGATTTTTGAAAAATTTTGTGTATTACAGCGAAAACATATTTTCAAAAAAATTTTTGAAAATTTTTTCACCCCCCACCCCCTATTGTGTAGTAGCTCCAAAAGTTCGAATTTTTAGAACTCGAACCTTTGGCTGTGCTTCCATTAACATGATCTATGTTGCACAAGGCTCTATTGATGCCTATATCGAATATGGCCTACGTTGTTGGGATGCTGCTGCGGCAGCGGTTATTGTCAAAGAAGCTGGCGGGTATCTAATTGATCCCACAGGTTTTCTTATTACATTTTTATGATGAACTAAGAGAGATTTTAGGAGGACCGTTTAACTTGATGTCGCGTTGTTTGCTTTGTGCTGGAGAAGAGAAATTGGCTAAAGAAATTAGCTCATTGTTTGAACATGCCAAAATTGAGCCTGAAAGTGAAGCTGTATATTATTGAAAAGTTTATAATTGAATATTCAGCATAAATAATATTAATGACAATAAATTTGTTTACATGGCGAAAGTTACATGGCGAAAGTTAACGTAGCGAAAGTTACATGGCGAAAGTTACGTGGCGAAAGTTAACGTGACGAAAGTTACATGGCGAAAGTTATCGTGGCGAGATTCGTGGCGAAAGTTATAGTGTCGCTTTTTAGTAGATTTGAGGTTCATTCGATGCAGTTGCAGATTTTCGTCACAGAAAGGGTCTTTGCCTTCTTTGTAGGCCCTGATCATCGCCGTAAATTTGTAGCACAGAGGGAAACGATCCTTATCTGGATTTTTCTTCATCTCCGAAAAAATATTTTGCGAAATCTGCTTGGGTAGATTGGGTTGTACAAATTTCCGGAAACGGTAAGGTGCGGATCCAGTTGATTTATTTAAAAATTAAATATCGCATAAAACATGTCAAAACACTAACAAACAAGATCATATTGGTCGCAAAAACATTGTTATAGTTCGGAGTCGAATTACTCTCGTTTCCTTTCGGCTGTTCAAAAAGATTGCATGACAAAGATGTTAAAATCGGTACAGTTAGTGTTGCTAAAATGATCAAGTAACCAAATTAAAAAATATGTTTACAGTCGTTATAGCTCGGAGTCGAATAATAAACGGATGCATTTGTTGCATAGTTTGGATTCTTGTCGGAGAGAAACTGATCATAGGCATACAGTTGGAACTCGGTTGTCGCCGAGCTACATGTATTGTTGGGGCCGTTACAAAGGATGATCAGAGGTAAAGCACCCGATGTTTCATATGTCCCATTTGTTTTCAGATCAAGAATGAAAAATCCTAGCGACCAAAAAATTGGTGAAGTTGCATTGATGTCTGCACTGGTGAATTGGCGGAAACAGAGATTGGGTTGATTCGAATAAGCCAATTGTTTTTCTCTACAAAGTGACATGTAAATTACATACTAAGCCTAAGGCCTAAATCTAAGGCCTAGGCTTAGGCCTTGGGCTTAGGCCTTGGGCTAAGCCTAAGCCTAATTTTAAGTTTCTAAATTTCGGATTCTAAATTTTGGGCCATAGCGAACTTTACGCCTCGCGCAATCGATTCCTCGAGTACAAATTTCCTAGGAATGACTCTTTGCAGCTAAAGGAAACTTGAAAAACTTCGAAACAACGATTACCTTCAAATTGACGTCACCCCCGACGTGATTTGGTGGGTTCACTGTATGAATACTTACGTGCATCCATTAAAATCATATTTAGATTCATTCAAATTCGGTTTTTGATATTCTGCATTCGAACTAATGTTAAAATAAGTTTGATTGTTCGCTGAACCTTGTGTAATATTTCCAGAAAACGAGAAATTTAGCTGGTTTTTCGCATCCAACACATTAAAATTAACAGAAAGACTTTTACAAGTTCCTAAAACTATTGTGTTGTAACATAATTGTTGCCGCCCAAAAAATATATAGAAAATCGACATTTTTCGCTCGTTTTCGATGAGCATTTTTTCGGTAATGGGTAAGAGTGTATGTTGAATACGATCCAATCGGTCTTTTTGAGAATAAATCATGTTTTCGTGTCAATATACAGACTTTTTCAAAAAATCGGGATTTTTTATACCCCTAAAATGGCTCAAAAATTTGTATTCCCTGAATCAAGGTTAGAGAAATTTTTTCATACTTCGAAAATGCGCGCAATCGATTTGCCAATTAGAAAAACTATAACCAAATATCGACATTTTAAAATTCATTTGCAACATTGAAAACACCAATTTGTTGAAAAATTCTGTAAATTGACACGAAAACATGAGTTTCGCTCAAAAAGACCGATTGGATCGTATTCAGTATACACTCTTACTCACTACTGAAAAAATTTCATCGAAAACGAGCGAAAATGCCGATTTTCTATATATTTTTTGGGCGGCAACAACCTATGTTACAACCCAATATAATTTTTTTCGATTCTCCTCACCTAAACTTGAATTATAACTCATATCAAGCTTTCCCTTCGAATTTTCCAAACAGTCCGTGTTCAAATGGATATATGCCGGATGGGTCGATGTAATATTTGTAACTGAAAATAAAAAATGCTTAAAATCTTTTCATTTTACCTGATTGTTGACTTGCAAAAGTAGAATACCGAGAAAGACCGATGCCTGCATGTTCCCATGCTTCGCCTCGATATAAACGCGGAATTCCAGAACTAATTTCAACAGGGCTATTCTTCTTTCCATCGAATATGTCTACCACGAAAATGATTCCAGAGATAATATACGAGGCAGAAACCATGCAATCATTGGTAGTACTTAAATTGCAGGCAGTGAGCAAATAGTCTCCACCGGTAAGTCTTAAATTGGTTAGGGTGTAGTTTTCCATGTATTCAGAATTGACATAAATTGGGGAGGTTTTATTAACAGTCACTTGGGTGGTTAGATTAGGCCCTTGGGAGACTTGAATCGTACTATTGACAGAAAAGACATTGTTTTGATATGCGGAATTGGGATCCGATTGGTTGTTGACAGAGATGTAGATTTGATATTTTGAACAAAAAGAAGCGGCTAAAATGTTTATGGCCAAATTTCCACTGCAACAAAAAAAAGATTTTCTGGAAATAAGCCTATCATGTAGAACTGCGTTCACTGATCATTTTTTATTTTTACACCATAGAGCGTAGACCTAATTTTCATGGAGAAAAATTGCAAAAAAGTGAGGTGACTGGGGATAGTGCCAAAAGTGAGGTGACTGGGGATAGTGCCAAAAGTGAGGTGACTGGGGACAGTGCCAAAAGTGAGGTGACTGGGGACAGTGCCAATAACCACCATAGGTGGCGGGTTCGATCCCCGGCGGGGATCGAACCCGCCACCTATGGTGGTTATTTTTGTACTGCCCTCCAAATTGTCCCCAGTCACCTCATTTTTTTGCAATTTTTCTCCATGAAAATGAGGTCTACGCCCTATGGTGTAAAAATAAAAAATGATCAGTGAACGCTTTTCTACATGATAGGCTTATTTCCAGAAAATCGATTTTTCTGTTGCACTGGTCCTTTAAGAATTACTACCTTCGGAAAGAGCTAAACTTAAGAGCAAAACTAATAAGAAACAATAGCTCGTCATAGTTTTGGAAAAATGGAATGTCTTATCACTACAAGGAAAAATTAATGGGATAGATCTTGGAAGAGTACAATTTTTATTGCTTTTTATAAATTTCGGATCGTTTATATAGGTATAAAAGTGATTACGAGCAAGGAAAAATTAATGGGATAGACAGTGGCTCGTCATAGACATTGGAATGATCGAAGCAAAGATCTGGATCATAAAAATTAAATGCATATCAATAGATTATAATGTGTAATAAAAAAGGAATTCAATTAACGATTTAGGGTCTGTTTACAACTTAGGGTGTATGACTTTTTTGAAACGTCATTCAAAAAAGACGATATGCTTTCTATGTGACCTTTTGAGCACTCGAAGAAACTATTGAGCAATCGAAGACAATTTTCTGGCAACACGTCCTAGGTGACCTATATGAACTTTCGAAAAATATGTACAATCAGCCGAAAGAGAACAAATCTCAATAGTTCTCGACGAATTCTGACTTTATGTTCTGTTTTGTGATCCTACCCTAGGTACTAGGCTGTTCTGACCGGTTCTTCGAACTGTGTTAGAAAAACCATAGAATTTGTTGAACGCACTCCTTGGGTATCCGGAAGTGCTAAAGGGAATAAAAACTTAAAATTTATTTAAAAATTAAACTTCGAAACAAAGCCTTAAAGGGAGGGGGGTGCATTTTGCGACCATTTGGGAGAAAAATTTTTTCGTAAAAATGACCCTATTGGGGGTAATTTGATGCGAAAAGTTGCCTAAATCATATTTGTGACGTGGTTTTCACGCTCTGAAAATGCGCGCAATTGATTCCTCACATAAAAATACCCCTAGAAAGCCACTTAAAAAAATTTTTTGACGGCTAATATGAGACTCCCTTTAAGCTTAGGCCTAGTCTTAGGATTAAGCTTAGGCCTTGGCTTAGACATAGGCTTAAGCTTTGGCTTAGGTTTAGGCTTAGGCTTATACGCATGATGTTTTTGCCAACAAATTTTGTCTTGCTGATTTAAATTTCACTTCTATTGACGAATCAAGCAAATTGCTTTATTAAACAAAATTTTTTTCGAATTCTTCACTAACTTTATAAAAAATTTTAGACTATTAATACTTACGAGCATGTCACAGAATCATAAAACTAGCATTAAAATACGTTTTTTGATATTCAGCATCTGTACTTATGTTAAAATAAGCTTGATTGTTCGCTGAAACTTGTGTAATGTTTCCAGAAAACCAGAAACTTAGCTGATTTTTAGCATCCGAGACATTAAAATTAACAAAAAGATTTGTGCAAGTTCCTAAAACTAGAGTTTTTTATTGATAATTCTTTACCTAAATTTGGATTAAAACTAACATTAATCTTAGCTTTCGAATATTCCAAACAGTCCGTGTTCACATGAATATATGCCGAATGGAGACCGGTAATATTTGTAACTAAAATAAAATGGGTTTTATTTTTTTGGCACCAATATTCTGGATTCAGATTCTGAATCCGGATTCTGAATCCGAATTCAGAATCCAGATTGAGAATCAGAATCGGAATTCAGATTCTGCACTATAACTTTCGCCACGTTTTATATTCGCCATGACAACTTTCGCTACGTTGCCAAAAAACTATAACTTTCGCCACGTTCGTGTCAATATACATATTTATTGCAAATCAGACACCTCAATTAGTCTGAAATTAAATATGTTTATTGACATGAAAGTGGCGAAGGTTTCGTGGTGAAAGTTATCGTGGCGAAAGTTATAGTGCCCATAATTCTGCAGAATTATCACCTTCAGAAAGAGCTACGATCGAGAGCAAAACTAATAAGACACAATAACTCGTCATAGTTTTGGAAAAATGGAATGTCTTATCACCTCAAGAAAAAATTAATGGGATAGATATTGGAAGAGTGCAATTTTTATTGCTTTTTAAGGAATTCAATTAACGATTTAGAGTGTGTTTTAGAACGTAGGGTGGGTTTAGAATGTTGTCAATTCGGCTTGGAAATAAGAATCGTAAATTTTGCGGGTTTCGGTTGAACTACAATCGATCTTCGAAAAAACCATTATTTTTCTACTTTAGTGAAGATAATTTTAGAAACTTCCCCATAGTTGATTTCGATTAAAGGGGGGGGTATTTTTCTCTGGCGCGGGTAAGTCGAAAAAATTTTTTTCTCTAAATTGGCTGATTTTTGGTACTCGGGGGTTTTCGGGCACGAGAAATCGATTGCGCGCATCGAAAAATTCTGAAAAAATTTTTCGGAGGTCAAAAACCCCCAAAAATAATTTTGTTGGGGTTAAAACTTACAACCCCTAATTTTAGCGCATTTTTTTCAATTTTTTGACCCCCGAAAAATTTTTTCAGAATTTTCCGATGCGTGCAATCGATTCCTCGCAGGAATCGATTGCACGCATAGTTATTATGTCTATTTGTTTTTAATATTTGTTTTGATGTTTCATGTTCGCTTTTGATAAGAAGATCAATATTGTTCATTTAATCAATTAATCAGAATCCGAATCTAGAATCCGAATTCAGATTCAGAATTCGGATTCAGAATCCGAATTCAGAATCTGAATTCAAAATCCAAATTCAGAATCCGAAAAACTTCTAAATCTTCACATTTAAAATATATCATAGCAATTTAAAATTGCTACATAGTCAAGTGTGTAGTGGGTCCGCCCACACTCATGTATTTACGCAGCAGGGCTAGGGTTCGATCCCCGATCCCCGGACGCTA
>JAQGBS010001302.1:0-16246 GCA_034698545.1 Acrobeloides obliquus | reverse complement strand
ATTTTCGCATACATTGTTGTATAACATTTGCCTTTTAGATTTTCTGTTTTGTACCATATATGTATGTAAAATTATTTCTATAATGTTTCATGTGAATAAAGACATTTTGGTAATATTCCACGTTGGACGCAAACAAATTTTTGAATATCACACCCAAAAATTTTTTCAAATTAACCATATGGGGTAATTTTATGCGTAGAATCCAAACTTTCAGGGTAATTAGAAAATCACTTTTCAGATTTTCGCTTCAATACACAAACTTTTCATTATATTTCATTATATATTTTATTTCATTATATTTTCATCACCCTGTATTTCTATATTATAAAAGTTTCACATAAATATACAAACAAATTATACAGATTATTATCAAATTATTTTTAAAGTCAGTTTGAAAATCAGATTGAGCTTTTTTGAATATAAAATTGGGCCTGTTCTCGAAGGCTTAAATACTCTTCTGGATACAATGACATAGCTTCACTTGTTACACTGAACATCATTTTCCTCGCATGTTCGCGTAGGGTTGACATTGTCTAAACATTTTTATTATAACAATATAGAACAGGATAGGTTTTTGTAAGTATAACTTTGAGACCACTTGAAGTGGTCAGTGTATTGAAACGAAAACCCTGATTTTAATATTTGAAATACTGAAAAAATTGAAACAAATTTTTGTGAAAAAAGCAAATCTTTTTTTGTAAACACTAACTTTGAGACCACTCCATTGATAGCGAAAGAAGCTGAGGTTGCCGGCGGGATTTTAGTAAATGATCAGCGTCGTTCAAAATTTTTTCATAGTATGCAGGGAAAACTGGAGTGGTCTCATCGTTCGTCACTCGAAGCATGTCACGACCATTTTTAGACATGCTCGCGAAGTTCTAAATTTGACCGATGGTGAAAAAAAGGAAAAATTTTTCCCACCTGCAAATGAGTGATGAGAAAAATGATGATGCTCATTCTTTCTTGGACATTTTGACCCGTGCTTTGGTGATAAATAGCCAAGTTTCGTAGCACATCCGATCGAATGTTCATGAGAATTTTTCGACCATCTTCACTAACCATTCCAAGGATTTCTAAAAATTTTTGAGTTACTATACAATAAGGGAGGCCGCATGAAAAATTTTTTTCTGCAAATGATCCCTGTAGGGGTAGAAACATGCAGGGAATCCGAATTTAAAACATTTTCGAAGCGAAAAACGCTTCCCTGATTCAAGCAAGACCTGTGTATTGAAGCGAAAAGTCACATTTTTGCAACTTTTCGCTTCAATACACAGGCCTTCCTTGAATCAAGGAAGCCATTTTTTTCGCTTCGAAAATGTCAAATCGAATATTTAGGTGAATTGAATTTTTGAAAAAATTCAAATTTTTCAAAAGCGTATATTTTCGAACCTTGTCTAGTAAAAACCAATGCCGTCAGCGCCGCCAACTCCTCTTCACTCAACGCTGCTTTGGCGATTTCCGCCGCTACCGTACTACTCATGTACAAAGCCATATGGCGAAAGAATTCCACAAGTATGGTAAAAATGGCTGGCTGATCTATTTTGATCATGTTGATCAAAGGACGCCAATAGCTATAAGCTCCGTCTTCTGTTAGCTAAAATCATTTTTTCGTTGAAATTTTTTTGGAAAAAATCTTTAAATTCGTACCATAAAAGAAGCGCCATTGGCATGGTAGCACTTTTTGTTACAATAAGCGGCAAAACGAGCATTCGCCAAGCATTGTTCAATCGAGATCCATTCGGCAAAATATTGGGCAAAAACGATGGTCTGAAAATTTGGGGATGAATGAAACTGACACGCATTTTTGCGGCGCTAGCCGTATTGATCATTGTGACACCGGTTGAAGTGGTCTGTGTATTGACACGAAAACCCTGATTTTGACAAATTTTAATGAATTATCGCTAAAAACACAGCATACATTGTTGTAATTTGATTGTTTTTCGATTTTTTGACACGTGTTGTAGTGGTCTGTGTATTGACACGAAAACCCTGATTTTGAAAAATTTTCATTATGAGCAAAAATTTCATTCTCAAACTTTTCAAAAAACATACTCGATCAGCGTCACCGAGACCTTCAAATGTTCCCGAGCGCCCCAAAATTTTCAACAACAATTGCCCCTCACTCATCACAAATGCAACATTTGTTTGGAAGTCGGCCTCTCCATCCGCCTGAAAATTTTTTTATTTTTATTTACAAGCCTAAAAAGCTCACTCTAGGCAAGTTGCCATAAAAGTTTTGTAGCCGTTCATAAGTGATTTTTCGACGGAGCAGTAGAAATTGGTCGAGTATGGTGTTCGACTCGGAAACTGGAGCATAGCCTCGAGGTGAGATCGAACTACTTGGGCTAGACGCTGGACTTGGCGAACGTAGATCAGCCTCTAGCTTTTGCCAATACATTTGAACTTCTGGAAAAATTTATTTAAAATTTTTTTAACATCTCTTGATCGTTTCAATAACATTATTACTTGAAAATCAGGCAATTTTTAGGAAAAATTTATTCAGAGAGAGAGATGTGCATTGAAGAGAAAATAGTCTTTTTGTGTCAATACACAGACCACTACAACTCGTGTCACAACGGCGTTGTGACACGAGTTGTAGTGTTCTGTGTATTGACACGAAAACCTTGATTTTGAAATTTTTTAATAGGACCAGGGAAGTGTTTTAAAAGGTTCTGAAATGCGCGAAATTTCTCAAATTCATCAAAATTAAAAAATTCGTAAAAATTGACGAAATTCTCAATTTTTGATGATTTTTCAAAAATTGAAAATTCTTCATGTAATTTTTACTTGCTTTAACAACTATGATTCGACCCTTGTGGGATCGAACCAGCGCTAATAACATGAATGGCTAGCATCCTAACCATTAGGCCATGTACGCCTCGCTTTTTGAACATTTACTTTTAAAAAAACTATAAAATTTACTTGATTTGAGCATACCAGCGTCGATACATCGCTGGAAACGACAAAATTTACATACACGTCGATTTGGCACCACTAAAATTTTTTTTCAAATTCCCATTAAAAAATTGAAAAATTAGACAAAAATTGAAAATTTGTCAAAATTGAAAAATTCGACAAAAATTAAAAAATTCATTTGCTTACAATTATTTTTCCCGCATAATTTGCTGTTCAAACACCGATAGATTTTTTGTTGAGCAACAGAGCGGCGGAAAAATGCCCGACAACCCGTACAGACATCCACGTTGAAGTGGGAGACGGTAGCTTCTTCCACCCGACAAATTGTGCACATGCCAACTGGTTGACGTGTTTCTTGGATGGCCGGGGCTTCGGCTGGGAATGTCGCCAGATTGAATGGCTGATTTTCTTAAAAAAATTTTTTTTTGTTAAATGATTTTTTGCTTGTGCCAATTTCTTATGGCTGAACAATACGTGAATGGAGAGGAAGACACATTGGCCGTTGAAAGTTCGTCAAAAATTGAAAAATTCATCAAAATTGAAAATTCATTAAAAATTGAAAAATTCTTGAAAATTTCTCAAAAATCGAAAAATTCATCAAAATTGAAAAATTTGTTAAAAATAATTTTTTTCTTGTGTCAATTTCATATGGCTAAACACGTGAAAGGGAGGACATATGGGTCGTTTCATGCTATTTTTTTCCTTTTTTTCTCATTTTTTTCCTCACATAGTTCCCATTCAAGAAAAAGTTATTTTAAGCGCACCTTTCTTGGCAACAAAACAAGCACATCTATAGAAATGAAAGTAGTTGCCTTTTAATGTAATTGCCCACATACCTAATACCGTATCTCCTCAAAAATAACATCCCCTCGACAGCTTTTCTTAAATCCGTGGAATTTTATCAACGTCAAATTCGGATTTCCCGCACATTTTTTACCCAAAAGAGGGACATTTTTAAGCTTTTCGCTTCAATACACAGGCTTGAATCAGGGAAGCGTTTTTTTCGATTTCGACCTCCGGCATCGAACTCTCGCCCTTCGGAGTGTAAAGAGCTTTACCACTTGGCCATCTCGTCCGGACTTTTTTTCTATTAGCGGCGGAAATAGACTTTATATGACTTTGGAGAACCCCTGAAGTCATAAATATTAGAAAATTTCGAACCTTGATCATTCCGAAACAACGAAGTAGCCAAACGCAACAGCTCAGTATAAGCTACCGAATTGAAGGGCAGAGGTGCCTGCATGAAATCCGTCTCCATTGGTTGTGATTTACAAATGGCAAAATTATTCGCTTGTACTACTTCAAAACCATTTATAGGGAATAAGAGCTTTTCCATCTCCATTTTCTAAAATTGACAAAAAATTGGAAATGTGTACACAAATTTGAAAAAAATGTCACGCTCGAAAAAAGCATAAAATTCAAGTTTGTTATAGGTGACCTCAGTAGCACAATAGGTAGCGTGTTTGACTGATGTCCGAAAAGGTCGCGGGTTCGATACCCAACTTCGTCGTTTGGTTTTTGCCCAAAAAATCTTTTCACAGTGATAGAATTGTCAAAATTGAGACCAGTTTTTTTGGCAAAAACCAAGTGAGGAAGCTGGGTATGAACCCGCGACCTTTCGAGCAACAGCCAAACACGCAACCTACTGCGCCACTGAGGTCAATTCGTCTTAAAATCTTAAATTTGTTATCATTTTTTTCTCAATTTTGACAATTTTACTGTACTAAAAATAAAATTTTTCACGGATGAAGGCCAGGGAAGCATTTTTAAGCTTCGAGAGTAAGTGCAATCGATTTTTCGCATCACAATTACCCCAAAAGGGGTCTTTTCTACAAAAATTTGCGAAAAAATTTTTTTCGGAGATCTGGCTTATATTTTGGGTTCAAAATTCATGAAAAAATCACGAAAATTCCACTTTGGAGGACATCCTGTAATTTCTCGTGCCACGCAAAACATGAAAAACTTCAAGTTTTTTAATGATCAGTTTCCAAAAAACGTATGCCACAAAATGCCACGGTTGAAGAGTTCCATGAGGATGATAAATAATGTAAGGTATCATTAGTGAAGTATATAAATGAATGCTGAGATTAAATTTTGAACATTTGTATTTCTTTTCCCTGACCCTGATTCAGGGAAAAATTGTGTAATTGAAGAGAAAATGGTGGTCATTTAAAGCGAAAAGTGTCTATTTTCGCTTCAAAAACCCAATTTTCCCTGGACCAGGGTCAGGGAAGTATTGGGTCATTCGGAAAATCACCGGCTTTTGCAGATTCAATCGTATCGTTATACAAACAAAACAAAACAAATAAAAAATGACTTTTGGCGCGGAATCGAACCCGCCCCCTTTAAGTGAAGACCGAGCACGTTAGCCACTTGGCCATGGGGAAACCAAAAATTGACAAATTCTTCAAAAATTAATTTTTTCAGTTTTCGTAAGTCGATGAAAAACGAATATTTTTTAAAATTTTCGTGTCAATACACAACTTTTATTGGTTCAGGGACGATTTTGCACTCGTTCATTTTTTCGTTGTAATACACAGATTTTTCAAAAATTGCCAACTTCAAACGCGAATTATCCCAGAAACTATAAGTTGTAGTTTTTGAGAAAATTTGCGTGTGAAGTTGGCAATTTTTGAAAAATATATGTATTACAACGAAAACATGAATGTAGTGAAAATTCGTTCATGAATCAAAAGTTGTGTATTGACCCGAAAATTAAAAAAATTTCGTTTTTCATCGACTTACGAAAACTGCCAAAAAATTTTTGAATTTTCGCGACAATACACAACTTTTGATTCATGAAGGAATTTTCACTGCGTTCGTGTTTTCGTTGTAATACACAGATTTTTCAAAAATCACCAATTTCAAACTCGAATTATCCCAGAAACTACAAGTTGTCGTTTTTGAGATAATTTGCGTGTGAAGTTGGTGATTTGTGAAAAATCTGTGTATTACAACGAAAACACGATTCAGTGAAAATTCATTCATGAATCAAAAGTTGTGTATTGACCCGAAAATTAAAAACAAATTTTTTCGTTTTTCATCGACTTACGAAAACTGCCAAAAAAATTTTGAATTTTCGCGTCAATACACAACTTTTATTGATTCAGGGACGAATTTTTGGCATAGACAAGAACAGGATAGAACGATCGTTCAAACAACAGAATGACCAAGAAGTTGGCGGGATGATCAAGAACGGGATGACAATTATGCTTGTAATTCCCTTTTTCATTCCGTTCTTGTCGTCCCGTTATTGTATATGCCGAATTTTCACTGCATTCATGTTTTCGTTGTAATACACAAAATTTCAAAATCGCCAACTTCACACGCAATTTTCTCAAAAACTACAACGATCCAGAACGTGCCGTAAAAACAAAAAATGCTCCATTTTTCATAAACTTTCCGAATATAAAATTTTTACATAGAGTTTTATTCCGAGTGGTCCTATAAAAAATGGAACTTGGAAATTTCTTCAACAAATTCCTAGAATGCAATTTTTAGAAAAACATGTCTATAGAGCTTCGTACGTGTGATGTATGAATAACCCCGAACCTCGGAAAAGAGTCTTGTCTGTTTCCGTTGCTCAACAATGTTGCTCCCTACAGAACGAAGCCAATTAAAGACGGTTCTCCATTAGTTCCAGTTTAAGCTGGATAAATAAAAAAAACGGCACACGAGATAAAAAAGAATGGGTGAGAAAATATGACTTTCCTCTCGAAGCGCACGTTCTCCATTTGGTGGCTTTTGTGCTCGACTATATACATAATATTTTTCAATGAGGGTTTCTTCAGAGTTCAGGAGTACATCAGCGCGCCGTCATAAGAAAACGCCAACAAATTATTGGTGCGTGTTTGTTAGCGCCGCCTTGATTTTTTCAACAGCTCTGTGGGATAGAGTGAAGTCTGCTGCTTCTGATTGCCATCGGGATTATATAATCGCCGGAATGGAGAGCTTATTAATGGTGAATAAATAAGTTCTCGGTATATGGAAAAGTAGCTACCGCGCATGATGATGCAACTCGGCAAAGTATGAAAGAGACTGGAATTTCACGAGATGGACTTTTCAAATGCAATTAGAGAAAATGTAGAGGAAGTGAAATTCCACAATTTTGATGGCAAAGAAAAATTTGTTTTAAAATTGATGATAATGAGACTCATCAATGGTTAATTGAAGCGAAGTGAAGTTCAAGTCGTTGTTAGTGAGCTTAGGCTTAAGCTTAGGTTTAGGCCTAGGCGTAAGCTTAGGCTTAGGTTTAGTCTTAGGTCTAGGTTTAGGCTTAAGCCTAGGCTTAGGCTTAAGCTTAGGCTTAGGCTTAGGTTTAGTCTTAGGTCTAGGTTTAGGCTTAAGCTTAGGCTTAGGTTTAGACCTAGGTTTAAGCTTAGGCTTAGGTTTAGACCTAGGCTTAAGCTTAGGCTTAGGTTTAGGCTTAAGCCTAGGCTTAGGCTTAGACCTAGGCTTAAGCCTAGGCTTAGGTTTAGGCTAGGTGACATCCCTTCATTTCTCTGTCCTAAAAATTGGAAGGTGGTGGGTTTATTGAAGCGAAAATGAACTAAAATTCGAATTTTTTCCATTTTCGCTTCAATACAATATCCTGAATCAGGATCCGAGAAGCATTTTGAAGGTTCAAAAATGTGCGCAATCGATTTCCCGCATAAAGTTACCCCTAGAGAAGTCATTTCCAAAGAAAGGTAAACAATTTTAAAAAAAATTCACGCCTAGTGAGCTCGCTTACCCTTAGTAGCACCAAACATCCTTTTATAGTTCGTCAGTGTTTTAGATACACTTCTTTTTATTCATCCTCTAACAAGGTAAATTCAATATGCGTGTATGCCTACATGAAATTCCTTTTATCCAACTTTATGCTTACATGACTACACTCTCATTTATACGTGCAAACAGAAATCATAGCAGCAGCAACTGCGCGAAACTCACGTCCTTTCTCGGAATGGCCGGCTGTGTTTATCTTCTAATTTGTACTTAGTGGTCTCATTTAAGCTCAGGAGCATACTGCACTCTTGAATAACCTGCCTAGATTATAATTTCTTTTTTCAAGAACATCTAAGCGAGACATTTGTGAGTTCCTCGAATGGCAATAATAAAGAGGTTGATTAGTAAGGCATTTACACGATAATAAAAGTTCTTTAGGACTAGTCTACTTGTGAGGAGTTAATGCCATCTACAAAATTTCGAGCATGTTTTGCTTTTACGGCACCACTTGAAAATCGAACGGTAAAATGTTATGAGCGAAACAAAAAAATTTCAATGATTTTGAACATTGAAACGAAAACCCTGATTCATGGTTTTCGTTTCAATAACCCAAAACAATGTTCAAATTGGATAATTTTGATGGCATTTTATTCGTCTCGCCGAGTTATAAATAAACGTTGTATTTATTTATTTTTCTCAATGTTCAAGGATTTTGATCCGTAAAAAGTTATGAGCGAAACAAAGTTGCGAAAGAAAATTTTTCAAACGAGTTTGAACATTGAAACGAAAAGCTAGTACAAAACTAAGTTTGTTTATTGAAACGATTTAATAAAACATTATTTTTTTATAACTCACTGAGACGAATTAAATGTCATCAAAATTATCCAATTTGAACATTGTTTGGAGTTATCGAAACGAAAACCATGAATCAGGGTTTTCGTTTCAATGTTCAAACTTTCACAACGGTCGATTTTCTCGTGAAAATCGTTGTGGAAGTTCCGCATGTGTTTTGAACCCCGTTGTGAAAGTTCCTAGAGCCCGAGAGGAAATATTTACAAAAAGAACTTACCTCAACACTCGAACTGACACACTGAATCACCCTACAACTTCCGACCATATTTATAGACTATATTTATCAGCTCAAAAACCAAATGCGCAAGAAACGAGACTAAAAATAACAACTTTTTCTGAATCGCCTTTCCCGATTACATTGTTAATTACGATATAACCATATCATTTTTGACTTCGACATTTGCAGGTGCCTACAACTTTTTGCTTACGGCACAGATATTTTTACCTCACCAAAAAGTCATAAGCATACATACCAGAATCCAATTTTCCGAGAAGAGCATGTGTGTGTGTGACCTTTTACTCTAATTAGCAACAAAAATGGAAGCACCGTAGTTCAAAACTCGACGGAAATGGGAAAGATCGGTGGTTCGTCTATTATAGGTGCCGAGGCGAGTGTCGTTGATGTGTTGTGCTTTTGTGCTTTCTTCGTACATTCCTTTCTTCCGCTTTAAGCGTGACTTTTTTGCCGACTCATTAGTTTCTCGAACTTGTTTAATCTACCAATTGAAGTTTGATGCAATTTTGTTATTCAGATTTGTGTCTGCTTGTCGGCTAATTAGCATAGTCACAACGAAGGGTGTCATTGATTTTTCTAAAAATTAAAAGTCATCACAAATTTTAAAGATAAAATTAAAAGACCAGTCTAGTACGAAAAAGTTGCCCATTTTTGTTGCCTATTCGGAAAGTTCATGGAAAAATGGAGCAATTTTTGTTTTTACGGCACGTTCTGAACCGTTGTAGTTTTCGAGAAAATTGCGTTTGAAATTTTAATTTGTGTACATGTTTTCGTTGTAATACACAAACTATTTTGAATCTTTTTTTGCGGAAAAATCGATTTTTGCATCGTTTTTTATATTTTTATTCGTATTTTTTGTTAAATTATGATGAAGTTCGATTTTTACGAAAATTGAATTTTTGGCGAAATCGAATTTTTAGCGAAAAATCGATTTTTACGAAAATTGAATTTTTAGCGAAAAATCGAATTTTTGAAAAAAATCAAATTTTTTGCGAAAAATCGATTTTTACGAAAGTTGAATTTTTTATGAAAATCGAATATTTTGCGAAAATCGAATTTTTGGTGAAAAATCGATTTTTAAGAAAATTGAGTTTTTGACGATTTTTCGCCAAAAATTTGATTTTTTTTCAAAAAATCGATTTTTCACCAAAAATCCGATTTTCGCAAAAAAATTCAATTTTCGTAAAAATCGATTTTTTTAACCAAAAATTCGATTTTTTGAAATTCGAGATCTATTTTTTCAATTTTCATAAAATGAACGCTATAATTTTTTATAGCAATAAATAAGACGAATAAAATGATACCAAAATTATCCAATTTGAACACTGTTTTGGGTTATTGAAACGAAAGCCCTGATTCATAGTTTTCGTTTCAATAACCCAAAACAATGTTCAAATTGGATAATTTTGGTGTCATTTTGTTCGTCTCGTCAAAGTGATAAAAAATTCTGTATTTATTTTTTTCCAATGTTCTCAAGGATTTTGAATTTTATAATGATTTATGTAAATCATTTCAATAAACAATCTGACCTCAAGCTCTTCGTTTCAATGTTCAAACTAGTTTGAAAAATGTTTCATCTCATAACTTTTTACGGTTAGATTTTCAAGTAGTGCCGTAAAAGCAAAAGATGCTCCAAATTTTGTGCTCTATCACATGGCATCAACTCTCCAAAAGTGGAGACCGATCCTTTAAAATTGAAATCACCGGCTTGTTTCTAGAACGCCACAAATCATCAAGTACGGCTTTTGTGCAGGTGGTCGCACAAAAAAATTTCGCACATGTACTTATATTCATAATTAAAAACAGGCCTATTCTAAGAACTCATGTCTCATGCTACCGATTCCATCAACATTCATCTTTAATCATTCAATCTAATTTTCGATTAACCAAGCCTTCGTAGAATACAGTGATATCATTACTATGGTGATCTATGTCGTTTCAGCCCACACATACTCCAACTATTCGATGCGAAGTTTATACACTTACTTCCTGAATCAGAATCCAGAAAGCATTTCCTAGCTTGTATAGCCCTTTTTTCGTGAGACTGCGTTCAAGCATGTCAAAAAATGTCTAGCCTGATTTTCAATAAAATCGTGTTTATTGAAACGATTGGTCATGAAGAATAAAATTTTATTGGTTTTTTTTGCTTTTCGACCAATAAAATTTTATGCTTCATGACCAATCGTTTCAATACACACGATTTTATCGAAAATCAGGCAAAGTTACATTTTTTGACATGCTTGAAAGCAGCTTCAAAGATTTTTTTCTACTATAAAATTTTTCTATCTGAACCAGGAACTAAAAAAGAAGTGTTTATAGAAATCATTGATCAAGCATTACAAATTTAAATTCTTTGGTGGAAAAAAATTCATTTTTTCTAAAAAATTGAAAAAAATTTGTTTCACTACAAAATTTTAAAAATCCATTTTTTTTAAAAACGAACAAAACGACACTAAATTTATCCACTTTGAAAATTGTTTTGGGTTATTGAAACGAAAACCCTGATTCATGTTTTCGTTTCAATAACCCAAAACAATTATCAAAACGGATAAATTTGGTGTTGTTTTGTTCGTTGTCATCGAGCTATAAAGATTGCTGTCTTTGTTTTTTAAATACACCCAATAATTAAGCGTATTTAAAAAATGTAAAATTCAGGGTTTTCGTGCCAATGTTCAGGCACATTCAATCCACTTCGAGACGCCTCAAATTGCGTTTCGAGACTACACTCTTAATGAAAAAAGTACACATATCCTGATCATAGTTCAGATACGCGGCTTATTATCCCGTGTTTTAATCTAACGAATCGGTCGGCGGAAAATGTGTGCATGTCTGATTATAAGTAACAAATAATCAAGAATTGATGTGTTAAATATCACGTCTACATACGGTATAGTCGGCTACGCGATTAAAAATTCTATAAGTTCTAAGAAAATCATTTATAGACAGAATTCAGTTTGTGCAGAAAGTTTTGCCGTTTCATCAGGGATTATGATTTAAAAAGTTATTTATTGAAACGATTGCATCAAACATTACAAAATTCAAACTTTTTGGCGAATAAAATGACACCAAAATTTGAAAATTGTTTTGGGTTATTGAAACAAAAACATGAATCAGGGTTTTCGTTTCAATAACCAAAAACAATTTTCAAATTGGATAATTTTCGTGTCATTCTATTCGTCTCATAGAGTTATAGAAAATGCTGAAATCTTCTTTGTATGAAAATTTCAACATCTTTATAAAAATGAAATTTTCGTCAAAAGTCTGTGTATTGAAACGAAAACCTGCTCTATGAGTTTTTTTATCGATTTTTGCACGAAACAGTATTATTTTAATCGTAGTGCACGGGCAATTAAAAATTTGAATTCCTGATAAAGCAGGTTTTCGTTTTAATAACCCAAAACAATTTTCAAATTGGATAATTTTCGTGTTATTTTATTCACCTGAAAGTAATTTGAAAAATGTTGCAAGCAAAACACGTTGACTTGGTCCCCCCCCCCAAGAGGGGGGGGGGGGACCAAGTAAAATTGAAAATTTTTTATCTTGGAAGGGGGAACAAGGTGTTTTTTGTGAAAAAACACTTCTCTGATTCAGGGAAGACCTATATATTGAAGCGAAAAAGTTGCAAAAATCGCATTTTTACGACTTTTTGCTTCAATATATAGGTCTTCCATGAATCAGAGAAGCGTTTTTCGCTTCGAAATAATCAATTTCAGATTTTCCGCATTTTTTACCCCCATAGGTGTCATTTCTAGAAAATTCATTTCTTGAGCAAAATTCGATTTTGAGCAAAAATTCCGGAAATCGTCCGGAAACGGGTTTGAATTTGTCTGAATATTGACACGAAAACCCTGAATTTTATTTTATTTTAAATACAATTAATTATATTCGGTGTATTTAAAAAAGAAAGACAGCATTCTTTATAGCTCGACGAGACGAACAAAACAACACCAAATTTATCCAATTTGATCATTGTTTTGGGTTATTGAAACGAAAACTCTGATTCAGGGTTTTCGTCTCAATAAATTCGATTTTTGAGCAAAATTTCATTTCTTGAGTAAAATTCGATTTTTGAGCAAATGACACTTGGTCACCCTGGGAACCATTGTGATTTTGGAATCGTTGAGCTCAGAGCGCAAGGAATCTATGTTTTGACAAGATTTGTTCAAGTGTGTTATTGACTACAATAAAAAATTCTTCATCATAATCTCTCTCCTCTTTTTGGTTTAAATCTGCATATTTTCATACGGTGGATTTTTCATGCTCTCAAAAATGTTGTCGCGGTATAGTCTGTTGTAGCCAATAATCCTTCGACTAATCCGATTTTCATAAAAACTCTCTATGTATTAGAATTCGTAGTGAGCAAGCTTGATGAAAATAAACAAAGTCTAAAGAAATTTACATCTAAGAAAGTGCCGAATCGATCGAAATTGGCCTTTGAAGATTAAGCACCACATGAGGCCGGATAGCCAAAGACATGAAACTTCCATATACTACCGTGAGGAACACAATTCGCCGTTATCGGCGAATCAATGGTGATGAATACCGAGAATTTTTGAGAAAGAAGGTCTTGCCGTGGGCACGAAGAACATACGGTTGGCGTAATGGGCAGTGGCAGAAGCAGTGGGTGTTTCAACAAGACGGCGCTCCATCACACCGAGCAGAAGAAACTCGAGATTTGGTCAGAGACATCTTCCCTGAATGCATCGAAGTTGACATCAGCCCGAAGCAAAACAATGGAGAATAGCCACCGAATTCGCCTGATTTATGTGTGGAGGACTTCTCATTATGGAGCATTTTGGAAAACGAAGCATGTTCAAAGCTCCATCCGTAGGACGATAGCATTGTCTGGTAAGGTTCGGCGGCCATGGACGTAGTTGTGCACAATTATGGTTCGTTTTTTCATTGTCATCTGGCTGATCGGCTTCCAATTCAGCTTTTGCAAGAGCGTCGGGTCCTCCCCCCCCCCCCACACCAGATCAAAATTCATCTTTTTTGAATGTAAGTACAACCAAGAATGTTAGGGAAAATTTGTTTTTCTTCGATGCCACAATAAAAAGAATCAAATTTTTGGAAAAATTGTTAATTTTTGCAAACTTGTTTACTTTTTGTTTGTTTTCCAAGTATATCAACTTCCTGTTGGCTTAATATAACTTCCTGTTAGCTTTCTATAATTTTATTTAACTTTACCTAGCAACAAGTAGTTAACAAATTACAATGTCGTAGAGAAAATTATTGCCTCTCGAAAGGTTTACTTGAAGCACCGAACATAATCAGTACCTAGAGGGAAATGCGAACTAGAAACAAATTTCCACTTATACACGTTAGCTACATGTGAACATAAGATAAAAATAACAATTTTGAAGTTAAATGGCTAGGTTAGGAGACTAATAAATAAGGTTTATTTGCTTGAAATTGATACTACTAGGGGTGAACAAGTTATAAAAAGTCACAATCCTTGTCATGGCCAGAAATATGTGAATTTTGAGCACGAACATACAATTGTTCATAGTAGTGATGCGGCCATCAAAACTTGTCGATTTTTTCAACAACACAATTGAGATGATAGTGTCTAGGGATGCACAAGTTGTTACAACAGGGTGACAATCCTTGTCACAAGTTGGGCACATGTTCAAGCATATCAAAAAAGTTGTCAACAAATTTTCAAGTAATTTGTTTGATTTTTACAACTTTTTGACATGCTTGAACGCAGCCTGAACTAGTGATGCGGCCATCCAAATTTGGTATTGCCAAACTTGGCAATTTGGTATTGTTGAAAATTTTTTCATAACAAGTGAGCAAGAAAAAAGTTGCGGGGCACATATTTTTGGACAACTTTTGTGTTGAACTTTTTTGTAAAGTACCTAAAAAATTTGTTATAATTCCAATTTTGAAAAATTACTTTTTTTTCACTAAACTAAAAAACGTGGAGCTACTGCATTTTAAGGAAGTTACTTACAGGATCGTAAGTAGAATTTAGAAAAATGATAGAATTTTAAATTTTTCTCATAAAAAGTGATGTTCTACTAAGTTGTTCGCTGTGATCTCAGGAATTCAACAAGCTATCTTTCTCAGCCCAACCGGATTTAAATTGAACGAGATAAAATGAAAAAATACGAGAAAAAACACATTTTTTAAAGGGAGTGCAATTTTTAAGGCGTGGCATCTGAAAATGAGGTCAAAAAAATGAGAATTTTTCCATCTTTTGATGTTTCAAATTTTCTCAACGCTTTCAATAAACATCCAACACAGATTTATAAGACTTATCTTTTCAAGATGTTATTTTTATTCTTGCCCTACTATTGTACCTTCATATGATCAACTATTTTTTTGTCAGAACTAGTCGATTATACCTCAAACCTCCGTATGTCATTTTGCCCTTGTATTCTTTTTCTATTCAGCTGAATTTAAATTTTATGTCATGAAATGTTCTATTATTTTATTTTTCAATCAGTTTACGTTGTGTAAAATTTTCATTACACTATGTTTTGATGTTGCTCATTGTTTATTTCAATGCGGACCATGTGCTCGTAATAAATTTAAAATTAAAAGTGGGTGGGGACTTTTGCACCCTCACATATGCGCACCTGACATTTGCACTTTTACATGTGCGCTCTATAATTGCGCAACGACATTTGCGTCCCGACATTTGCACACCCGACTTGTAAAATATCTTTCAATAAGGTCGAAAATTTTAAAAACGTAACGGGCGCACAAGTCGGGTGCGCAAATGTCGGGGCGCAATTATTAGCGCGCATATGAACACGTGTGTTTCATAAAGAGGGAAAAGTTCAAAAAGTCTGAGGCAAGTACTTTTTTATGCTTAAATAGCCTCAATATCGTGTTTCTCACCTATGAAAACCTATAAAAGGTCAAAATTTGCATATTTTAATAAAGTCGAAAAAAATCGAAAAATTCTCACGTAATTGTTAACGAAAATAATATTGAAATGGAAATAACTTTTTATTAATTAGTGCAATCACAATAATTTTTTTAGCATTCGAGAGTGGGAGCTTCTATCTCAATTCCTGTATCAGGAAATTTTGTGAAACTGCATCTACGAAAATTTATAACATTTTTTCTTAAAAAAGTCATTTTTTTCTGCCAGTGTTGTCCGGGAAAAACTTGAAATAACTTTTTACAGGAAAGACATTTTTCATCAATTCTTTTTTTATTTTGTCAAGCACATTCCAGCGCACATTCCTGTGTTGATTTATGATATAAAAATTTTCCTACGATTTTTTATGAATTTTTTAATCTTGAAAATACCCCCTTTTTTGGCAGACACGTCATAACTTTTCATAGGAGCAGTTTCAAAACATATCCTAACACAGGACTTGAGATAAAAACCCCTTCTTTCGAATGCACACAAAATTATTTTGATTGCATTGATCAGTAAAAAGTTATTTCCATTTCAATATTACCGCTGCTAGCTATTATTAATAGGTAACGGAAATGGAAATAACTTTTTATTGATTAATGCAATCAAGATAATTATTTTTGCATTCGAGAGAGGAGGTCTCAATCTCAATTCCTGTG
>JAQGBS010001301.1:0-16247 GCA_034698545.1 Acrobeloides obliquus | reverse complement strand
GTATAAAGGGGGGGGGGTACTGGCTCCTAAATACGACATGGTCGCTTAAAAATTCTAGGCAAAATATTACAAATTTTTGGCAAAAAGACGAAGAGGGGGGGCAGTACCCCCTCCTTGTTCAGCTATGCTTGTGGGGACACGATAGCTTGTGGCGACCCTTATATGCGAACTCAATTGCCAATCGAGTCCGAATTTATTGAAAATTTGGTACTAGTTCGGATTAGTGACCCAAAATGACCAGGTTCAAAATCCGGAAAAAAATTTTTATATAATTTTCTAAGAATGACCCCTATAGGGGATTTTCTATGCGGCGAATCGAATGCGTGTATTCTCGATGCGTGAAAATGTTTCCTTGACCTTGATTCAGGGTCAGCGTATTGAAACGAAAATCAAAACTTTTAGTTTTTTATGTAAAAAGTGCACGTTTTTGGGAGTTTTTCGAATTTTCATCCAGATTTAATGATGTTCCAAATTCGCATAATTGTTTCTCTCCATACGATCACGCAGGGATGCATTCGAAAAGTAATAAAAATACCCTTAAACGTCCATTTTTTACATAAAAAAATTAAAAGTTTCGATTTTCGCTTCAATACACCGACCCTGGTCAAAGAAGCATTTTTACACATCGGGAATGCGCGCATTCGATTCGCCGCATAAAAAACCCCTATAGGGGTCATTTTTAGAGAAAATATAAAAATTTTTCCGGATTTTGAACCCTGTAATTCTGGGTGGCTAATCCGAACTAGTACCGAAAATTTGTTCAAATGAATAAAAATAACTGAAAATTATGCGAGAACAATAAAAGTGAAGCATTCTAATAAAGGCAATTAATCAAGTGTAAAAATACGAAATAATAAAATTTTATAATCATTGTTCATCCACTTATTTTCATCTAGGCTGCGTTCAAGCAGGTCAAAAAAGTTGTCACACAGTTGTTAAAAATGTAACTTGGCCTGAATTTCAATAAAATCGTGTTTATTGAAACGAATGGTCATGAAGCGTCAAATTTTATTGATTAAGAAGCAAAAAAACCAATAAAAAATCAGGCAAAGTTACATTGTTGACAACTTTGTGCCACCTTTTTTGATATTCAGCCTAAGCCATAGGGGTTCACATCTTTTTTCGATGAGGGTTCAATCTCACAAAATGAAGTGTCGTCTGAAAATTTGTGCAAGAGCCAAATTTTTTTTACTAACATAATAGTCATGGGCTTTAAAAAATTTTAAAAAATTCATCAACGAAATTTACAGGGTGTCCCAAAAAAGTAGAATTTTCGTGCTGTTTTTCCATGTTTTTCAGAGAATGGATTCGGTTGTATTAACACGAAAATCGAAAATTTTTCTTTCCCAACTCCATTCCCTGAATCAGGGTCAAAATAATTTTTTCATGTTTAGAAAAAAGGCTAGAATTTCTATAATTAAAACAAGTCATAAATAAAATCACATCAAGTTAATGACTAAAATTTATGAAAAAGTAAAAATCAGGGACATAGCGAGAAGATCCAATTACCTTTCTCAAAATCAAAAAAATTTCCTAATCATCCCCTGAACTTTTTGCCCAAAATTTAAAAAAAACACACATAATGATCTCCCATTATGATTTTTTTCACAAACAATGACCAAAATTTCCCATTTTTTCATTTTTTCCAACACAAATCGTAATTTTCTGGGCATTTTCGGCTTAAAAACAAGCAAATATACCCCTATAGGGTCTTTTTTGGAATGAAAAAATTTTCCGGTTCCAGTATCCCTGTCACTTGGCGCACAACTAATCCGAAGTAGTACCAGCATTTTCGGCTTAAAAATTTTTTGCCTGCGCTGATTCTTTCTTGAACATAAGGAAATTCTTTAACCAATATGGACTGGTTCTTGAAATGTTTTCTTCATAAGAAATGTCAATAATGCATGTGTTACGAGAAAATCTGATCATTTCAGATTTTCTCGTAACATATGCATATATAGGAACAAAAATGCATATATAGGAACAAAAATAGGCTTTGTAAAAATGGAATGCGGCATAATTCGCTTTTTTGGTATTTAGATGAAATTATAAAATACTAATCTTTGTAGGAAAAAAAGAATTTATGTTAATGGTAGATGCTAAAAATTAATCACCCCTTTTGGATCAATAAAATGCTAGGTTTTAATCAAGGGCAGTGCCGTAATTCGAATTCTGATTGGCCCAAAATCGAAAATCCCATAATTTTTAGCCTCTTAGGGTGAACGCTAGCAGTCTCGAAACGCAATTTGAGGTGCTAGCCGTCTCGAAATTCAACTATTTCGAGACGCTAGCTGTCTCGAAAACGTCCCGAAACCGGAACTCATTCGAAACGCTGTCTCAAAACGGGTTGAATGTGTCTGAACATTTACATGAAAACCCTGAATTTTACTTTTCTAATTATTGAGTGTATTTAAAAAAAGACGGCATGCCATATAGCTCGACGAAACGAACAAAATGACACCAAATTGATTCAATTTGATAGTTGTTTTGGGTTATTGAAACGAAAACCCTGAATCAGAGTTTTCGTTTCAATAACCCAAAACAATTTTTAAATTGGATAATTTTGGTGTCGTTTTGTTCGTCTCGTCGAGCTATAAAGAATGCCGTCTTTGTTTTTAAGTACCCTATAATTAAGCGTATTTTTGCTAGCGTTCACCCTTATAAATAGAGAAAATATGACAGTTTTCATAGAAGAAAGTTGAGGTAGTCAAACAAAAATGCGTGCATAGGAGCACCAAAGTTGAGAGAGAGAGAGAAATGGTGATAAATGAAAACTCAACGCCGACTAAATGTGGGCAAGTTTTCCAAATTGTAGCCAGGTCTTCCACATAAAAAGCAAATTATATAAATGACATGATAAATGCCAGGCGTGAAGAATAGTCCACCAACCACAAGAAAGATCCAACCATGAACATCTAAAAATTTGCATACAAATAATCATTTAGTTCACAAGGAACACTATCAACTTGCTCCGAAACAGAGCTCAAAATTTACCTCATACCCGATTTGGTTATAAATTTTTTGGAATTTCGTCCTGATGCCCCTTTCCTGAGAAGAGCGTTTGTAGAATATACAGAAAGTTAAATCGATTGCCAATTTTGCCTGAGTCAACAAAAGTCTGTTTATTGAAACGAAAATATCGGACATTAGAAAATTCAAAATTTACCGATCCGTTTGGGACGAGCGATAGCTCATTGAGTTCCTAATGGTCTCAGGAATTCAATGAGCTATCGTTCGTCCCAAACGGGTCGGTAAATTTTGAATTGTCTAATGCTCAATATTTTCGTTTCAATAAACAAACTTGTATTGATTCAGGCAATCAATTCAAATTTCTGTATATTCTGCAAACTTTAGACGCCCATATCTCCTAAGGGAAGGCACATGGAACGTAATTCCAAAAATTTTTATAATCAAGTCGGGTATGAGGAACATTTTGAGCCCGGCTTCGGCAAAATCGGACAATCTTGGGCAAGGGGTGGGTCGACCCATCTCCATGTCGCTGCTGGGGGCTCAAATTTCGGCAAACGTGTCGCTTTTGGTAAAAATATATTGAAAAATATACAGCAAAAAACCAAAGGGTTTTTGATGAATTTTTCGATTTTTTGACAAATTTTGGTGAATTTTTTACAAATTTTTCAATTTTTGATAAATTTTTCGATTTTGACGAATTTTTCAATTTTTAAAAATTTTGTAATTTATGAATTTTTCAATTTTTGACGGCCAAAAAAGATCGTCAAACATGTCGCTTTTAGGATTTTTAGTCGTCAAACGTGTCGCTTTGTGGTTTACCAGCCTACCCCCCCCCTTGTCCATGTATGAAATCGAAGGGGTCAAGCTGATAGTATCCCTTGTCAGTTAAAATTTTTTATTGATAAATAGCCAAAATCTCTTACCCATATCATTTGGAATCAGCATGACAAATAGGCCGAAACAAAATATGGCTAAAAATAAAATTTGTTTAAACATTACAAGAAAATAATCCCTGTGTACCTGCACCAACAATTGTCAACAGAGTCGATCCAACAACAACCCTCATGTTGGCCCTCAAAACGGGATGTTTGCACAGAAATCTGAAAGAAATTAACTTCAATTTTTTTGTAAACTAACGCTTGCCTTGAGTTATTTTCATTTGGAGCTCCGGGCACACCATAGTAACTACTACACTCACTTAAAGCTGAATAACGCATACTGCGATCAGT
Source organism: Acrobeloides obliquus (assembly GCA_034698545.1). Lineage (NCBI taxonomy): Eukaryota > Metazoa > Nematoda > Chromadorea > Rhabditida > Cephalobidae > Acrobeloides > Acrobeloides obliquus. The sequence goes on along the minus strand of JAQGBS010001301.1, from coordinate 12,048 downwards.
AGCTGGATCAATAGTTTCGGAATACAATTGCCCGCCGTCTTCATCGGTGATTAACTAAAATTATGTTATACAGTCAACTCGCAAAGGCACCCCCAGGGAGGGGTCACTCAATCGGAGAGAGTGTCACTAAATCGAGTTTGACTGTATTTATACTTTTGCCATGCATCCCTGCGTGGTTGTTTTGGCGGGAAAATTGCGCAACTTCTTCAATTCAGGGTTTTCGTGTCAATATTCAGACAAATTCAAACCCGTTTCCGGACGAATTTGTGTTGTAATCAACAGAATATTCTGTTGTGTACAACACAACCGTTTTGCACGTTAAAACTGTTAGTTCAACCATAGGAATATAGGGGGGTGGGAGCCTTCCACTCTGATACAGCCGCATGAGGCTCAAAAAATGAAAACGTACCGCATGCCGTAAGGGAAAAATGAAAAACGTGCGGCACGGAACGTTAAAAAAATTTGTGACGTGAAGCGCGTCGACCAAAAATAGGTCGTCAAACGTACCGCAATCGCTCTGAACGACCACCCCCCCCCCTTATACACTTATGAGTTCAACAACACAACAGATTGAAAACAACAGTTTTAATACACCAGATCAAACACTGGTAACAGCGTTACAATTTCAGATTCTTTCTGTTAAGGGGGAGGAGTGGCCGCTCCCTCACCCCTAACAGAAAAGAACACACTTCTGTTGTGTTGTGTAAATCTATAAAAAATTACCTGTTGTACACCAGAAGAATTACGTTGATGACTCACAAAAACAGACATGATTAGTAAAAATGGGGTAAATTCAATCGGTCATAAACAAATTCCCATTTGAAGCCAACTTATTCTGAAACTCAATGATCGTCTGATTCACAGCAAGAGCCAGACCTATTCCACTGACTATGGAATTGTTTTGATCCATAAGCATTAAGCCAACAAGTTTTCTTCTCAATAATCAATCAAATACGAGTAATTAAAAAAGTATCATAACAGCATTAGGAGCAAGTTCCACTGGTTGCCGCTACTTAACGTTAACTAAACTCGGCAAAAATTTTTTTATTTTCTTCCGGAAATTACCCATTTAGGGGTAATTTTATGCAAAAAATCGATTGTGCGCACTCTCGCAACCGGAAAACCGCAAAACTTAGTGGAAATTCGCAAATTTTTGAGAAAAGACCCTTCTAGGGCAATTTTTATACGAAAAATCGATTGCGCGCACTCCCGAAGCTTGAAAATGCTTCTCTGACCTTCATCCGTGAAAAATTTTGTTTTTAGCACAGTAAAACTTTCTTGATGGCCATATTTTCACGGAAAGTCAGGGAAGCATTTTGTGAGTGTACGCAATCAATTTTCGCATCAAAATTACCCTAGAAGGGTCTTTTCTACAAATTTTTTTTCGAAGATTGGCTGAACCCCTTTAAGAATTTTTTGTAACTCATTAAAATTGTTATTCAAAAGCGTAGTAGCTTATCCAGGCATAGCCAATAACGGCACAACACAAACGGTTTTTTCGAACGCAAACGACATGATGCAAATGGCACGGAACAACCAAAATGAAAACCCCGTAACTTTTTATGGTGAGTTTTTCCAAGAAAGCGATGTTCTACAAAGTTGTTCCAAATTTTATGAGAAACAACTTTGATAACATCACTTTCCCTGACAAACCCACCATAAAAATTTATGGGTTCGTGCCGTTTGCGTCGACCGTTATTGGTTTGGACTTAAGGTACGGAGGGAGGAGGCACGTATATTTATGCAACAGTGTACAACGATGATAAACAGGGTAACACAAATTACCAAGTTCATTGAATAATTTCACATTCACTTTAAACTATTTGATAGCTAGTAGACACAGAAAATTCATTTACAAAGCAGTAAAATAAGTTTATTTGAAATATGTTTCGGAGTTTGGCTCCTTTTTCAAACTTATATTGGTTCTTTAAGAACATTTATATATATAAATACACGAACGCTCGTTAAGATGGCATCCTGATAAGCGGACCCCCTTCCCCTCTCTAGGGTGGCCCGCTTATCGAATTTTTGAGGGGGGAGACCTGCTTATATTTTTTTACTCGGGGGTTTGTGGCTATGGAGAACACGGTGGTTATATTATTTTTTAACAAATTTTTGTAAATTAAAAAATTAGGGGTATAGTTTTTTTAGGGGTATAAACATTCGATAAGCGAAGACCCTCTAGGGTGACCCGCTTAACGAGACTTTACTGTATAACAATTATTAAAACCGATATCACACTACTTATTAGGACCAAATAATGCTAACAAAAACACCGTTGACCATAGGCGTAGCCAGGATTTTATGACAGGAAAGGGGGCTAATCCAGTAAAATGACCAAAAATATTGAAAAAAATCATAAGATAGCTGTTGTTTTTTATTTCTTAAAGTTTTTGGCGACAAGAGGGGCTATAGCCCCTGGCTACGCCTATGCTGTTAACTAATATGGGTACTTTTCATTTACTACACAAATTGGTGACAACCTCATTGAATAAATAGTTCCATCAAATACATGAAAGTCCGCCTCCAATATCCAGTCATTTTGAGGTCGCTTCAAATGATGAATTTGTCGTTGGCCATGACTTCGATTTAATACAAATCCATATTCTTTCAAATAAGAGATTTCTTCGCGATCATGGAAAATTTCGATCTGCTTGAAAAATAAACTGGGTTCATCGATGATCAGAAATGCCTATAAATGTTTTTTTTAACAGCCAAGTCTTAAAGACAAAAAACCTACCTTAACAATTGGCTCAATGATCAAGCAAGCATCAATCTCCATAAGGTAAATATCCAAGAAATACCGAGGTGCACAACGAACTGTCGTACCGAGGAGAAAGTACACCAATGCGTTTCGGTTTTTTTCGATCCAATTTGCACCCTTCCTGCCACCTATCTTAACGCGAATGTTTACTTGCGTATTTGGACAGAAATAGATCATCTCTGGATGTGTGAGAAGGTACGCAAACGTCAATGGCAATAGCTTCAAGTGTACGTTCGGGGTACTGATATATTCTAAAACAAATTTTTATCACCGACAATATAGGAGGATAAGAAGTCCTGGAAAAGGATGTACGACGTCTTGACATGAGATACAAAGTCTTGTCCATGTGTGCAAAAAGTCCTGGCATAGAATGCAATAAGTCCTAGACAAGTTCCCAATACAGTCAAACCTCGATTTAACACCCCTCCCTGAGGAGGGCGTTAAATCGAGATTTGACTGTAAAAAATTGCAGCTTCGTGATGAAAATTGAGAGCAAGTTCCCCTGGTTGAAAATTTTCTTCCCAAACGAAGATCAATTTATACGCACCTGTACGCCAATTTGTACACGTCTTGACGCTATCGAGACTAATTTTTTCCCGAATTTTTCCTATGTCAGAACTTTTTGCACACACAGCAAGACTTTTTGCATCTCATGTCAGGACCTCTCCGCCCGCTTGTACATTTGAAAAATTCAAGCTTTTCGATTAAGTAAATAGCAAATTTTCGTTTCAATGCCCAAAGTCAAGATTTTCAAAAACAAAGAATGCATAAAATGGACAAATTAGCTCGTTATTTTCTAAATAATCGGAAATTCAAAATACTTTTCCAGAAAAAAGCTATGTCAAAATAAAATAGGTACATTTCATCTGAAACACCCGCACAACTTAATACTAACCTTGCACAATCTGTGGAAGTTTATTTAGCCATTTAAGGGCAATGGTTTCGCCAATATCCAATACGAGCTTATCCGTGCGAATTCTACCATTCGTTAGTTTGGTAATTCTTTGGAGCTTGTCGACAAGTGGAAAATCGGAAAGAGCAACGATGCGAAAAGATTCCAAGCTCGACGTTTTAAAGATGGACCTTGTCGGCTGCCAGAGATCCTTGTCCAAATTCGAAAATCGAACAAAACACCCAGAAAATGATTTGAACATAATTGATTTATCACGTTCCGCATTGAAGCACACACTGTGAATTTTACATGCTGGTAAGCGATACGCTGCCTTCTCAATTGCTTGATTCCATTTACTACAAACTAGTCGGCAATTGTCGATATCTTCACGGCGTAAATACTTAAAGATATTCACTAATATATCGTCTGGTAGGTCAGTACAAGTACTGCTGTTGGCTGGAATTACAATTGGAGGCAAATCTATAAAAAAAGAATATCACAATGTTGAAATAATCTATAACACTCTGAAAGCCGTAGGGCTGCTCTAAATTCACAACACTAGGTCTAATCATTTTGATTGATCATAAATCGATTAATAAAAAAGTGGAAAATATAAAATCCATAAATTTTTTCTAAATTATAACGTGATTTTCCAAATAGATTTATAGGCCCATGGCACGTGCAAAAACGTAGTTACGCCACTGATTCAAGCAAGCATGTAGCCAGGAATTCCTGATGGGAGAAGAAGGCAATGACCCAAAGTCCAAAATCCACAGGTAGCTGCAAAAAGTGTCAAAACTTGAAAAAATTTGAAAAAAAACCTGCGGTTTGTTTCAAAATATTGACCAAAATCCACAACTACCTATGGTTTTGTGCAAAAACATAAGAGGATCCTCTTATGATTTTTTTCCTGCCAGGTTGTCCAGATTTCCCCCTTCCTCCCTACATGCCTGATTGCAAGAAAAAACGAATGCAATAGTTTGCTATATTCTTTTAAAATAGATAACAAATTTTTTTAGAATGCATAAAATATCAAATCGTGTTTACCTGGAGTAATCATTTTCGTAAATTTACTCAGTTTCTTCATATTCAGTTGTTTGGGCAATGTTTCCGATTTGGTTATAACTCCAACCTTCTTCCTCATCTTTGCTAGTTTAATTTCTTCCTAAAAATAGTTATGAAAGAAAAAGAAAATAACCAACCTGAGCATTTTGAACATTTCCTATCGTGTGATATTTAAAGCGCAACGCCGTTTCTGAATCCGGAACATTTTCGTCATATTTGGCTTTCCATCCCTTAAAAAATAACATTTAAGGCATTGGTATTCCAAAAAGATACCTTAAAATGAACTTTATAAAAAAGTTCGCCTTCTTCAGATTTTGTAATCGCAGTAATCTTCGCTTCATAAAAGAAATTATCAACTTCAGATTTGCATAAAACCATTTCACCAACCATATACTTTAAACGGCATTCTTTAAAATGAAGAAGATTAATTGTAAAAAAGCTAGTACTTACTTAGGGTGCTCATAAGCCGTTGACGCGCAAGTGCCAAAAACACTGTAAATCGTTGGCGCGCGGGAAAAAGGCGCCAACGAGTTTTCTTGCAAGATTTTGTGAAATTTTTCATTTTTGCACAATTTCTGAAGATTTTTGCGCAAAATCCGACATTTTTCTGACAACGGCATTTCCTCGTGTGCCGTCGGTTTTTTCACACGCGCCAATTTTCCGTGTGCCAACAATTTTTCTTGCGCAAATGTTCATTTTCATACAAAATTTTGGTTTTTTTTCCATTTTGAGCTTTTTTTCAATCTTTTCACAACAAAATCGTTGGCACGCGGGAAAAAGACGTTGGTACGTGTGAAAAAGCCAATGGCACACGAGAAAATGCCGTTGGTGCATCAGAAAAATGTCGGATTTTGTGCAAAAATCTTCAGAAATTATCCAAACATGAAAAATTACACAAAAATCTGCAATAAAACTATATTTTTTGTGCAAAAATTGCATTGGCGCGCGCCAACGGCTTACAGTGTTTTTTGCACTCGCGCGCAACGGCTTACTTGTTGCTTACAGTGTTTTTTGCATGCGTTAACGGCTTATGAGCACCCTTAGAATACCTCCTCTGTGAGCATACCCCTTATTCAGCTCAAAATTCGCATAATTCGAGCTTCAAAAAGTAGTATAAAAAGGACAGTGTGACACTTGCGGACGGACTTTTGTGAATGGGGCATTTGTGAACGAACTTTTGAGGATAGGGGGAAGGGATATTATATAATTACTATAAATAGATAACTTTTTTATTTTCAATTAAGAAAAAAACGCAAAGTCCGTTCGCAAGTGTCACACTGCCATAAAAGCGCTCAATAGACACAGTTTTTCACCGGTATAGACTCTAATTATTTAGAATACCTCCTCTGTGTTACACTCAAAGTAGCCCACAGAGGAGATATAGTCGAATCTCGCTTTAAGTCCTCCGTGAAATTTTCAATTATGCGAATTTTGGGCGCGAAATTTTGGCGGTTGAAGACGGAATGTGAGATAAACGGGAGCAACTGTATCCAGCAAAGCATGAAGATTGAAAGTGTAAAAAAACGCGCGTCCAAAATTCGCATGAGTTTGTAAAAAAACTCGCTTTAATCCCCTGCGTTTCCTTCAACTTAGGCACGTAGCCAGGATTTCTTGACGAGGGAGGGGGGCAATGATACAAAGTCCAAAATCCAGACAGTTTGATAAAAAAAACCAGCTACCTGTGGTTTTTTTTCAAAATTTTTCCTGACAAGGGACAATTGTCTGGATTGGGGGGGGGCAATCCGGGTTAATTCTTTTTTTGATTCCCCCTTGTTTCTGACCTGACCAAAATTTTCGAAACATAATGTAAGACCAGGGAAAATTTTTGAAAATTTTAGGGACCCAACCCATCACCAGACCCCCCCCCCCCTATTCCCTGTTTATCCACCTATGTTGCCCCCCCCCCTTCCCTAGGTGTCTGCTCCAACTCGGTTTAATTCCCCTTCCATTGAGGGAGTCTTAAAGCGAGAGTTGACTGTATTCTAAAAAAAGTACCAAAAAACTAACCTTCAATATTCGCTAATTTTGCTGGAGGTTCATTCGAAATTTGATTTTTCCTTTTGCGACTCATTTTGAAGCTTTTTCTAATTCTGTTTAAAATTTAAGATGATTCACTGTGAATAATGGCTCTAAATTATACTTGTTACGTTAAAATTTTAAAAAGTCCAATTAAAAAAATGCTTTGTGAAGTTTTTTAATTAAAACAGAAGTGCGTAATGTCCCACCGATAGAGCAGAAGACCCTTAAAGAAGGGTGCATTGTGCGACCATTTGGGAGAAAATATTTTTTTCGTAAAAATGACCCTATTGGGGGTAATTTGATGCGAGAAATCGATAGCGCGCACTCGCGAACCGTAAAACGCCATCTTGAACAAGTTTCGTGAAAATTTGCCTATTTTTTCATCTTTTTTCGTCGCTCTTTTCGCCCATTCCCTTCTGCAAGCCAGAATTTTCAGCAAGCAATTTCACTAAAACTTGGTCCATATGAGGTTTTTACGGTTGATTGATGTTTCGAAACATCAACTTTTATGATTTTTTTAACTCCATAATCGTTTCGAAATGTCAAGTTTTGAAACATCAACTGACCGTTTTTACGCTTCGAGAGTGCGCGCAATCGATTTCTCGCATCAAATTAGTCCCAATAGGGGTTTTTGTTTTGGATTACTGAAACGAAAACCCTGATCCATGGTCTTCTTTCAATAACTCAAAATATTTTTCAAATTCAACAATTTTGGTATCATTTAATTCGTCTCGGCAATTTATAAAAGCTTTTAAAACCATTTCTATTGTGTTCCTGAGATCAAAAATAGGTGGAATAGCTATTTTTTAGAAAAAATTTCGAAAATTTTTGCTGAAAAACCCTCTTGGGGGGACCAATGGGTAGAAAATGAAAAGTTTCGAATTGAATGAAACATTTTTTTATCGTGTTCCCCATGTCCAAAACCGGTAGAAAAGTGCAAAGAAAATTATTCCGGGTCGCAAAAACTTCGATTTTTGGCGTGAAGAAGCGGAAAACTATTTTGATTCTGATTTTGAAATGGAATAATGGCATTTTTTAAATATTTTTTTAATAAATGAATTTTTTTTTAACATAAAAATAACCTCGAATTCTTGTTTCTGGATTAGAAAAACCCTATATGTACTTTCTTTGGAAAATATCCCATTAAAAAAATATTGGAAATGGGTAAAACACAAAAATGACTATGTTAATGTCAAATCCTAAGGCGGGATTTATAGATCTGTCGTATCGTACGACTAGGGGCGAAAAGTTGGTACCACCCCGCTACCCCGAGTGGTACCACCCCATTATCCCGGATGGTACAAATCCATGGGTGGTGTTGGGTGGCACTATCCGGGGTGGTACCAACTTTTCGCCCCCTGCGTACGACACAAAAATGCACCGTCGCAACGGAAGTATAAATGGCGCCTAAGGCGGGATTTATAGATCTGTCGTGTCGCGACAGAACGCGATAGAAACGACATTGTATTTTTGTGTCGTACGACCAGGGGTCGAAACGGGCCCAAACCCTTTAATTTTTTCCTAATCGAGAAAAATCAAAATTTTTAAGGCAAAATGCAGAATTTTTGATCAATTTTACGAAATTTTCGTAAAACTTCGTTTCTGTTCATTTGGATTCTAGCCTTCCCGACGCCTTTCATTAACAGTTTCCGTGTTATGCGAATTTAGTGGTTCTAGTTGTGTATTTCCGAGTTCCTGCATAGAATTTTGAAACGGTTCTGGTTGTGTATTTCTAGTTGAATATTAACCGATCCGCCTTGGGCGTGTTAAAGGGGACTTTATGCACTTTTATCCCCCCTTACCCAAAAATTTATCGTATTTTGATATACCCACATCCTTTTTTTGAAGGCGGAGAAGGGAATTATGGGAAATTTAAACAATTTTACTTTTCTCCAAATGGTAAAATTGACCATTTTTCAACAAAAATCGCAATTTTCTTAGCGCTAAGATAAGCTTAGCATTCTCCTATCTGGGCTGCAATTTTTGTGAAGATCACTTTGTCTGAAAACCCTCATAATGGCTATAGCCATTTTTACATTTTTGATAAAAATTCTTGTTCCTCTATTTACACATGAAATCCATCAGGCTCCAAAAAAGCCTAACAAAAAGATCAGGTGCATCAACTCATGGGATAGCCCAAAAATATTCACATAACATCCCACAAAATGGACTGTTTAAATTTAAAATAGGTCATATTTTCGCATCCAATTGTTATTTGGATATGTTGGATTCATTTATCTTCGTGCCCAATGGTTGTTTCAGCTTATTTAGCGTCTATCAATTTAGCATCACTGATCAGATACAATAAACAAAACGAGAAGTTTCAAGCAGCATATAAAAAGGTGGCCGGTTTTAGAAAATTTATCAATTTTATTTATTTTTGGTTACTAAGTGCCATTTTTATTTTAAAAAAGAAAGATTCAATTTCATCAGCTTCCAAAAATTGAAGTCTTGAAAAAAATTTTTATTTCTATCCCTGGAAAATCAATGTTAAAGGACCGCTTTACTCGGAAAACCTATGAAAAAATTATACAGGGTGTCCCAAAAAAGTGCAATTTTTGTTGATTTTTCATGAACCTTGAGCCATAAAAATTTTAAACGACACCTCTATAGGCAATTTTATGCGGAGAATCGACTGCGCACATTTCTGATTCTTGAAAAACGCTTTCCGGATTCAGGAAAAAATGGGATTTGAAGAGAAAATTCGTTCAAAAACAATTTTTTCCTTGATCAGGGAATCATTTTCAAGCTTCGGGAATGTGGAAAATTGATTTTCCCGCATAAAATTATCCCCATGGGGTCATTTTTAGAAACTTTTTTTCCAAAATTCACATGAAAATCACAAAAATACGGTTTTTTACTCACTCTGTAAAAAATTATGTATTCAAAAAGTTTATGAAAATGGCGCATTTTTTGTTTTTACGGCAACTTCTGAATCGTTGCCTTTTTCGAGATAAGTTTGTTTAAAGTTTGAAATCTATGTATTACAACGAAAACATGATTAAATTTGTCCCTCTATCAATAAAAGTTGTTTATTTACGCGCAAAATTTTTAGCGCTGAATAAGACAAGTTTTTAGTTTAAAAAAATTTTAGATAACCTATCTCTTCCAAACGATGAAGACTATTCTTCTTGCTGCTTGTCTCTTCGCTGTTGCCATTGCTATACCTACACAACAAAGAGATGATCAAGAACCACCACAAGGAAGTGTTCAAGGCCAACAAGGAGGTCAGCGAGGTGGTCCAAGTGGCCAGCCAGGGCAAGGAGGCTCAAGCGGTCAACAAATTGGACAACCAGGGCAATTAAGGCTAACTGATCTCTTTTCAATCGCACTATGTAGTCGTTGTTGAGAAAAAAAGGTCAAGACAACCTTAAAAATAAGATAAAACTTTATTATAGAGATACTAACACATAAAGTTGTACATAAAAACATACAAGAACTAAAATAAGAATGTTACATTCTAAGCATGAAATGAAACCGGGCAATTTGTAAAAGTACGACTGCGCCGAACGGGGCTCCATACACGCCAAACAGGTCCCCATTAGGCTTAGACTTAGGCCTAAGCCTAGGCTTAAGGCTTAGGTTTTAGGCCTAGGCTTAGGCCTAATTAGGACCTGTTTGGCGCTTCGTTTGGTGCCCCGTTCGGCGCAGTCGTACTTTTACAAATTGCCTGAAACCGACTCGTTGTAAACTCGTTTGAATTGGTTGGTATATTGAAACGGAACTCGATTTTTTAATGTGTCCAAATGGATCGAGCGATATATAGCTCAAAAAATTCCTTAGCGTATGCTGAGTAACTTTATTTTTCACCACTTTTTATGAAAACTTTTATGTTTCGAAAAAAACTTGTTTTTTTGCTCGAGCTGTTGAGTTTTGATATGAAAAAGTTTATAAGATTTTTCTTCGAAACATAAAGGTTTTCATAAAAAGTAATTAAAACTAAAGTGACTTGGCATGCGCTAAGGAATTTTTTGAGCTATCGCTCGACCCATTTGGACACATTGAAAAAAATCAAGTTTTCGTGTCAATATACAAACCAATTCAAACGAGTTTATAACGAGTCGTTTTGCAACACAACGAGTTGTAATGCATTACGACGGCTATTATACATTTGCCCTTTGTTGGTGGTCGAGGGTTCGATCCCGCTAGAGTCGAAAATTTTTTGGTCGATTCAAAAAATTTTCGACCCTAGCAGGATCGAACCCTCAACCATCAACAAAGGGCAAATGTATAATATTCATTACGACTCAGCTAGCGTTCTATTATTATTTTTCGATTTTGACCTCTGTGGAACCCTATATTATGAGGCTCAGGTTCAATCCCCCCCAGTGGCGAAATGTTTTTGCACTTTTTTATTTTTTGACAATTTTTAACCATTTAGGTTTACTGAAAAAATAATGTCAAAATCGAGTTCCTGGCATGCGAAAACCTAAATGGGTTGAAAATGGTCAAAAAAGTGCAAAAACATTTCGCCACTGGAGGGGATCGAACCTGAGCTTTATGATACAGGGTTTCACAGATGTCAAAATCGAAAAATAATGATAGGACAGTTTTTTTCATGTAATTTTAAAAGGGGTTTGCTTTAACAACTTTTTTGAATCGCTAAAATTAGGTCCGGGAATCGAACCCGACGGGCCCAACGTTGCTTAACTTGCCAGATCGGATGGGGTCGCTCGAAACTGGGGTCGGGAAGTTTCGATAATATCTCTTTTTCAAACAGACTATATACCTCATTTGCTTATGTCCTTTTCCTTTGTCCTCATTTTTTTCGAATGCCATTCTTCACGACTTATCATTGAGATCACTTGTTCAAGTAGCAGGATTATAGTGTGCTCGATAACAGAGACAATCTCTTTTTTTAATTTCAATTTACCAATAATTCAAAAGTTCAATCATTTACTATTCATTCTATTGTTAAAAAAAGAAAAAAAGGAATTTTGTATATTTGACATGAAATATTGGTTAATTTTACTATTTTTATTCTTCTTGCATGGTAAAATTCATTCAATAAACTATTGCTTTAAAGGACCAGTCTCTACTTTCAGAGGAGTTGATCTCCATGAGAAAGAGAAAATTCTGAGCATTTTTTGCTTTTGAACCACTACTTGAAAATCTAATGGTAAAAAGTTATGAGCAAAACAAAAAAATGCTCAAACGAGTTTGTATATTGAAACGAAAAGCCTGCACATGAAATTTTGCATTGAAACGATTTAATAAATCATTATAAAATTCAAATTCCTTGATGATTTAGAAAAAAAGAAAGATGGCATTTTTTATAACTCATCAAGACGAATAAAATGACACCAAA
>JAQGBS010001300.1:0-16253 GCA_034698545.1 Acrobeloides obliquus | reverse complement strand
TTTTGGCCAGAACGGGAGTCCAAACGACGTCTAAATATTTTTTTCATGGTTTTTTACGCAATTCATGATAAAAAAAAATCATTTTTATGCATTGTTTTTATAAAATCTCGATTTTACTTACACAAGTGTACTCCCCCTTTAACCTAAATTTGAGCAGGATTGAAATTTTAGCAGGATGAATTTTTAGCAGGATCGTTTACCGTCTAGAGGGTTTTCTAGGCGAGGAATCGATTGCGCGCATTGCCAAACCGTGAAAATGCTTCCCTGACCTCCGAATTAGCCTATTTTCGCTTCAATACACACGCCTCTTCCCTAAATAAATCAGGGAAGTGTTCTCAAAGTCTGGGAATGCGCGCAACCGATTCCTCGCATAGAAAAACCCCTCTAGGATTATTTTAGTGAAATTTAAAAAATTGAAAATTTTTGAAAAAAACGCAAAATTGCTCTTTTTGGGGCACTCTGTATATGATAATAGTAAAATGTTGAAATTTTTAACAAAAAATAACAGCAGCAACAAGAGGACTTGTCAAAAGAGCTCATAAATAGCTCAGAGATGAGTTTTTCATATTTTTGGTACCACTTCCAAAACTTGTCTCCGAGGAAAAATTTGTTCATGCCTACACAAAAGTCCACAAGGGAAAACATTACATACGAATGCATTGAGTCATAAACGCAGATTGAAAAAATAAATACGATGAAAAAGGTGGCTTTTTGCAATTTTTTTATCATTCTGATGGACTTTTTCATGGACTTTCTTTATAAAAAATGATGTTCTACAAAATTGTTCCTGAGATCACGATGGACAACTTTCAAGAACAGAAAATCACTTTTTGTGAAAAAATTTTTTTACTACTAAGGATTAGCGAGAGCCCACTAGATGTGAATTTTTTAAATTTTTTTTCTTTAGAAATGACCTCTCTAGGGGTAACTCTATGCGGAAAATCAATTGCGCACATTTTCGAAACTTGAAAATGGAAAAAATTCGAAAAATTGGAAAACAATTGACAAAAGGAAAAATTGGAAAAAATTGAAAAAAATTACAAAAAAATTCTAAAAAAATTTGAAAAAATTCGAAAAATTGGAAAAAGGAAAAATTGAAAAAATTACAAAAATTAAAAAATTGAAAAATGGAAAAAAGTTGGATTTTTTTTAATTATAAAAAAACTGAAAAATTGGAAAAAAAATCTAAAAATTTTTGAAAAGATTGAAAAAAATTCCATGGGTTTGCTAATCCTTATTAGAACCAAAATTTCTGTTATGAAGAAAATCCTTATAAATCGGGTAGAAAAAATTCGTAAAAAAGCCACTTTTTTGGCCCGCCCTGTAATTTTATAAATCATATCAACTCCAAAAATGTCGGAACATACAAATACCACTATTTGGCTTCTTCTTATAAGCCTTTTTCCAGCAACAAAGATCCTCTTCACTCTTGAACAAATTGGTTTTTCGGAAAAAAAGAGCCAAAATTGCGACGATAAATTTCGGCGACTTAAATTGATTAAAGAAAGTATTTTACGATTCAATCTTGTATAAGAAAAAATGCCAAGTATCCTAGATCAAGATCATGCAGAGATAATGGCAGGGTCTCGATAACAATTTTTTATGAAACTGATGTGAAAAATTTTATCTGACTAGGGACATGCACGAAGTGATGCATGAAAATTTCAAAAAGTCCTATTCATTCTGAAAGAGCATACCTGATATCCCTTTAGAAATAACAAAATTTGCTGCTATAACTCCTGAAGAGATAAAAAATATGTATTAGTATAAAGTAAAAAATGATCCCAGCAATCAAAAAGCTGGGTGACTCAGTTGATTGATTGCAGGCTAATGATCTGACGGTCCAGGATTCGACTCCCCTTGCTGTCTAAGAGTTTTTGCTTTTTTTTACAAATTTTTATCTCCTCAGAATTAGAGTTATAGAAGCTAATTTTGTGTTATTTCTAAAAGGTTATCAGTTATGCTCTTTTAAAATATATAAAAAATTTCAAATTCAAGCATCACTTCATGCATGTCCCTTGTGAGGATGAAAATTTCACCCTGGCCGTCAAAAAGGTTCGTTGAGAGTGAAAAGTGAGTCGTTGAGGGGGCGTGGTGACAGTTGAGGATGAGAAATTTGAAGATGGGGACATTTGAGGACGAAATATTTGAAAAAAAGATGGGATATGTTTTTTTAGGCCCTAGATATCACCCATCCTCAAGTGCCCGTCCTCAAGTGTCAAGTCCTCAAATAGCCATCCTCAAATGTCTCATCCTCAAGTGTCCATCCTCAGCTGTTGCCACGCCATTGAGGGGTAAAATTTCATCCAAAAAGCCAATCTTTTCAATTTCAAATGACCGTCCTCAAATATCCCGTCTTCAAATGTCCCATCCTCAAGTGCCCATCCCCAAATGTCTCATCCTCAAGCATACATGGGCAAGGGGGGGGGGGGTACTATACCCCCTCTAATTCATCGTATCGGGGGAAAAATTAGTGGACCAATTCGTATTTTGACGACGAATACGTCCAAAACATATATACGAATTCGTATTTGACTACGATTTCGTATTTCGAATTTTTCGCCTGTCGAAGTTTTTTTTTGGTCGACAGTAACCTTTGGGACCAATTCGTATTTCGGGGCCCAGCACCCCCCTTCCTTGTTCATGTATGGGGAGGGGGGTCAAAAAATTTTCAAATTTTTTCTGGAAATGACCCCTCTAGGGGTAAAAACATGCGACGAATTTGACATTTTCGAAGCGAAAAAACGCTTCCTGATTCTGTGTATTGAAGCGAAAAGTCGCAAAAATCGCATTTGGCCAAAATTCAATTGTTTTAGCAAAAACATCGATCTTTTTTGCCAAAATTCAATTTTTGCAACTTTCGCTTCAACACACATTACACCTTCCCTGAATCAAGGAAGCATTTTTTAGCTTTGAAAATGTCAATTTCGGATTTCCCGCATGTTCTTACCCCTAGAGGGTCATTTCCAGAAAAAATTTTTGAAAATTTTTTCACGTTGGTGGCCCCCATATTGTGTAGTAGCTCCAAAGTTTGTTTGATCGTAAGAGAAAAAAGATATAAAAATTTTCCCCACCTTTAATAGAGCATCCAAAGCTTCGCAGAAACGATACAACACCGACAAATTCAACGGCCCGAAATCATCGTAGAACGCATCATAGTGCACGTAGTCGGCCACCCGGACATGAATCCGATATTGATCATCTTTTGGTATCTCTTCGAACGACGCGAAATACAACTGCCCGGGAATGACTTCAGCCGCTTGGCCGTACAACCGACCTCCTATGTTAACAGTTAGCGTCATTGGCAAATAGTATGTATCGTCTTATCCACTTTTACATTTCGCTTAAAAAGGAAATATATATTGAGTTGATCGAAAAGTTCGAAGCTACTACGAAAAACACTTCCTTGTTTCAGGGAAGGCCTGTGTATTGAAGCGAAAAGTCGCAAAAAATTGCATTTAAAATCGCATTTTTGCGACTTTTCGCTTTAATACACAGGCTTTCCCTGAATCAGAGAAGCATTTTTTCGCTTCAGCACACCTAACATATCCCTGAATCAGGGTGAGATAAACATTTTCACGCTTTGGAAATGCGCGCAATCGATTTCCAGACTAGAAAAACCCCTAGCAACCCGGTTTTCAGGTGAAAAATTGAATTTTAGTTCATTTTCGCTTCAATACGTCCATCATCTTCCCTGAATCAGGTTCAAGGAAGATCTATAAGGGTCCTTTTGGATGCCAATCGAGCATTTTTTGGATCTTTTTTAGAAAAAATTTTTCAGTTCAAAATTTTCGCTTCAATACGCCCAACATCTTTCCTGAATCAGGATCAAGGAAGATCTATAGGGCTCCTTTTTAGAAAAAAATTTTCCGGTTCAAAAATAATATAAAAAGTCGCAGAACTTGTTGATCAATCCAATATATAAACAAGGTAATACAAAGAAGCGTGGTTTTAGTATAGTAATAGAAGAAAGGACGCGCTCAAGCGCGAAAACCGGAATAGAAGTGGGAACGATGCCAAGCGAGCAAACAAGTGTGATAGTTTCGAGTGGAAATACCAAAGCGCGCCAATTTGAATGCGAATTAATGGAATGAAATTTAGATATTTTTGTTCGAATGACCACGAGTGGAGACAAATCTGCTTATTTTTATGTAACACAAACAAGCTTAACTTAACTTTATCAATATTTTGTGTGTATGCAGTTGTCAAAAAATTGGTTGCAGGAAATGAAAATATTTGAGCAGTAGAGCAGGATGACAATTGGGGATCACATCGCTGAGATTGCCCGCCAAGGCATATGGGCGTCGCTAACTGGCGGCTGGTGCTATGAGCCATCGAATACAATCTTTTGTAATACACTGCACCTATATATATGGTTAGTTTTATGCTGCGTTCAAGTATGTCAAAAAAGATGTCAAAAAGTTGCCAAAAAAGTTATCAAAAAAGTCCAACTTTGCCTGATTCTCAATAAAATCGTGTTTATTGAAACGATTAATCATGAAGTATACAATTTTATTCGTGTTTTTTGCTTCTCGATCAATAAAATTTGTATGCTTAATGACCAATCGTTTCAATAAACACGATTTTATTAAAATTCAGGCAAAGTTACTTTTTTGACAACTTTGTGACAACTTTTTTGACATGCTTGAACGCAGCCTTATGCTACAGGGTATAGCCTAAAAAACGCACTTTTGTGATTTTTACAAACTAAAAAAAATTTATTTTCAAAATTTTCACCAAAAAATTTAAACCAATAGGGGTTTTTCTATTCGAGAATCGATTGCGCGCATTACCGAACCTTGAAGACCCTTTCCTGTCCCTGATTTAAGGAAAAGTGTAAAATTTAAAAAATTTCGATGTCTCCTAAATGGGTCACCAACGGTATTTATTTTTGTACTGAAAATATTTGAATTTGTAATGAAAAAGATTATTAACTCTTATTAGGCAGAAAACCTCAGCCTAAGCCTAAGAATCCTAAGCGTAAGTCGAAGAAGTCTAAGTCTAAGAATCTTAAGCCTAAGCCTAAGAATCTTAAGCCTAAGCCTAAGAGTACTAAGCCTAAGAATCTTAGACTAAGCCTATATTAATACATAAAAATGGTCAAAACTTAAATTTTCTATTTTTTACACATTTTTCATGAAAAATAACATCAGATTCGTGTTTTTCACATAAAATTACCCATATGCAAATTTTTTGTTTCAAATTTGGACCATGCAAAAAGATTAGGCTCCGGGTGGGATCGAATTCAAGCCATCAAACTCAAGGTCTGTAATGCTATCCCCTAGGCCATGAATCTCTCCATGAAACAGACTTTATAAAGCGATTTTGGTGAAAGCTTTAAAAAATCGCAAAAATGACCTTTTTTGGACACCCTGTAATTTTGTTTCCATTTTTAATCCATTTTCAGGCTAGCCTTACTAACACTACCGTTAGTCTTGGGAATCTTTGCCTCAGGCACGTTCAATATCGTGCTCCTGGTCAGCTACTTGGGCTTTATTGTTGTCCTATTTTCTCTTCTAAAACTCATCGTTTCCTACTTACACAATATTTTTGACACCACCGAGCCTATAGTCAAATACAAGACAAAGAAGACGGTAGAACCATGTCGTAGCTTGCCATCCTCATTTTCTGCTCGTGCTACAAATAATGAAATCGAGATGGTCGAGCTAGGCGACCACCCGAAGAATGAAGGCCGAGAAGAAGAAGATGATGAAGATGTCGTGAATACGTCCAGTGAACGCTCGAAGCACACCAAGATTGAAGAAGGCACGGATGAATCCGAAGAAGACTTGGTTCGTGCGTTATTCCAGTCGTTGAAACGGCCTTCACAACCAGATGAGGAGAGCAGTAGTGGGAGTAGTAAAAATTCCGCGCATGAATTATTGTCGAAGAAAGAACCAGGAGTGATTTTACCGGCGGATAGTTTGGAGTTATTGGAGTTGCCTGGTCCTAGTAATAGGTAAGAGAAAAGAGCGAAAACAGCAATTATATTCGAAAAATGTTCTGCGCTTCCCATGAATCAGGGAAAAAATG
Organism: Acrobeloides obliquus; assembly: GCA_034698545.1. Classification (NCBI taxonomy): domain Eukaryota; kingdom Metazoa; phylum Nematoda; class Chromadorea; order Rhabditida; family Cephalobidae; genus Acrobeloides; species Acrobeloides obliquus. The sequence goes on along the minus strand of JAQGBS010001300.1, from coordinate 10,220 downwards.
TATTGAAACGAAAAGCCTGACATCATAAAATTCAAAAAATGTGGTGTTTTAGCGGCTGTTAGCCAGGGTTTTTGGCCATGGAGAACACTAGAATTCAAAATTGACTTAAAGGACTAGTCCGGTGGGGAAAAAGTTGCCATTTTTTGTTGGTATTCGAAAGAAAGTTCATGAAAAATGGAGCATTTTTTGTTTTTACAGCATCTTCTGAATCGTTGTAGTTTTCGAGGTAATTGCGTTTGAAATTGTTCATGCATTTCGTTGTAATACACAAACTTTTTTGAATTTTTAATCAATTTTTTCAATTTTTATAACATGAACATTATAGCATTTTTCTCAGCTCAATGAGATGAACAAAATGACACCAAAATTATCCAATTTGGAAATTGTTTTGGATCATTGAAACGAAATCCCTGATTCATGTTTTCGTTTCAATAACCCAAAACAATTTTCAAATTGGATAAATTTGGTGTCATTTTGTTCGTCTCATTGAGCTGAGAAAAATGCTATAATGCTCATGTTATACAAATTTAAAAAATCGATTTTTCCGCAAAAAATTCAAAAAAGTTTATGTATTACAACGAAATGCATGAGCAATTTCAAATGCAATTATCTCGAAAACTACAACGATTCATAGCATGTCGTAAAAACAAAAAATGCTCCATTTTTCATGAACCTTCTTTCGAATATCAACAAAAAATGGTAACTTTTTCGCCCATTGGACTGGTCCTTTAAGTATTACGGATCGATTTTTTTAGGGATTTGAAGCGTGCCATTTCGCCATCGAGAAAATATTCCGACCCAAATTTCGAATTGAAAACAATTAAAAAGGCAATAAATATTCAACGACGACAATCAGATGATCACTCGAAACGAATGAGAAGAGTTCAATCATCGACCGAGACTGGCACCACAGGCACACGAACGTCGTCCGGTTTTCTCAGCCGCGAATCTCTAGAAGCTTGTAGTTCCAAAATTCGGAAGTCATATCCAACGAAGACGAGCAGCACCAACATTTTCCTCAACGAAGTCGGGATTAATAAAGCGAAAAATGAGAACTTATTGGGTGAAGAAACCAACGAAGAGCGGCTGAAGCCGAAACAACAAATTTTTATCGAAGGTTAGCATTGACTAACTTTTAGTCAAATTCGTAAAAAATTTAGATGACCAGCCTTGTTGTTCCAAATCCCTTGTCCAGGAAGACGAAATTGATACCAAAGAAAAAGAAGATGAAGCTATAGAAACGGTATGGAAACGTATTATTTAAAAGTCGATGAAAAAATTTTGTTAAATTTTCGCGTCAATACACAACTTTTATTGATTCAGGGGCGAATTTTCACTGCGTTCATGTTTTCGTTGTAATACACAGATTTCAAAAATCAACACATGGAACTCGAACCCTGAAACTTTAGATTAAAAAATTTTTTTAAACAAATTTTTCAATTTTTAATGAATTTTTCAATTTTGACGAATTTTGTTTTTTCCAAGTGGACTGCTCATTTAACCTAATCTACACACTTTTAGATATCAATAGAACCAAGTAGCACGAAAAAAGTTGAAATTATCCCCAAATATCCACCCACCGCAGCACTCCACCGGACTATCGACCGACTAGAAAACAAGGACATCACCGAAGCCGAAGCAGACGACCTGAAAGGGCAGATTACGAAATTTTTGGAAGAACTCATCGACAAACATCCCGAGACATTGGACGCTATAGAAAACGTGAGGATGAACCGATTGGGCAAGCCACAAAATTCCAATTCGTTGAATGAAAAAACACACAGGCATCGGCAAAGCGCAGAGTTAGCTTTTTCATTCATGAAGAAAATTCATAAACTATAAATTTTCTAGTAACGCAATTGTTGACACTGCCCCGAATCCAACATTGGGTGCTTTAAACCTCAAAGAAGGGACGCATGTGGCCTACGATCATAACGATACTAGTCAGGGTGCTGTGCACTCGTTTCAAGACACTCATGGAAACTGGTTCACCTATACTTTTGATGAACAGGGTACAACTAGTTAAAGGATCAGTCCAGTGGGAAAAAGTTGCCATTTTTTGCTGGTATTCGAAAGAAAGTTCATGAAAATTGGAGCATTTTTTGTTTTTACGGCATCTTCTGAATCGTTGTGGTTTTCGAGATAATTGCGTTTAAAACTGTTCATGCTTTTCGTTGTAGTACACAAACTTTTTTGAATTTTCTTGCGGAAAAATCGAATCGCTTTTCCCACTGAACTGATCCTTTCATTTGAAGCTAAACAAGCATAAAACTTTTTAGGTAATGGAACAGCACACGCGTTGGGCTCAAGCCGTGCCATTTATGAGATGTTCAAACAGAGACTCGAAGAGCCAGGCACTTCTGACAACCTTTCTTCATTGGCAAGTCCCAAGACATCAACCGAGTCTCAACAAAAAGTTCCCAAATCTCGCCGCTCGAATGTTTCTAAGGGTCGTCGAACTCGTCAAATGCTACGTGATGAACTGGATCCCTCGGATGTTTATGTTGATATTACACCACCAACTGTACAAGAAGATATTATTGAAGAAATTCCCGAAACGACGGAGAAACACGAAAAGTTGAAACAATCACCAGCTGGTATGGAAGTGTCTTCATTTAGGGCACGGAGGACGAGGAGTCAAACTTCATCGCAGAATTCCCGAGCAGCGAGAAGGCGCCGGAACCATTCATCATCGAGTGAAGAAAGTGATTATATTTCACATTTTCCAACGAGTGTGTTCCATCCAACCGCGGCAGCATTGCATAGAGATGTTGGAAGTGCTCAGCATAGTGGTGTGCAAACGGATTCCATGTAAGGTTTTTTGTAGTTTATAGTAGTAGTTAGTAGTAGTAGTTTGTAGTAAATAGTTTGTAGTAGTAATTTGTAGTAGTAGTTAGCAGTAGTAGTTTATAGTTAGAATTAGTAGTTTGTAGTTAGATGTAGTAGTTTGTAGTTAGTAGTAGTAGTTTGTAGTTAGTAGTAGTTAGCAGTAGTAGTTTGTAGTAGTAGTTTGTAGTAAGTAGTTAGTAGTAGTAGTTAGTAGTAATAGTTTGTAGTTAGTAGTTAATAGTAGTAGTTTGTAGTAGTAACTTTTATAGTTTAATACTTTGCCTTTTTAGCGTGAATCGCCAATTCATTTCATTTGTAAACCTGGCTTCACGGTTTTATGCACCTTCAACCACTACCGGAAGCACCATTGCGAACATTGGCACGGTTGGAATCGGTAGTTCTATTGGACGAACTCGAATGGCTCTCGAGGGATTCGCTGATGAAAGGCGGCGCCGAGTCTTAACCGTCGGAGAATCTCCATCAGACAGACGGGAATATGTCCGCTTGCACATGGACCCAGATCTATTAGGTCTCGATGGGCATGGAACCGCTTTACAAACTCCATCATGTAATTTTTTTAAAATTTTTGAGCTCTTCTCCCTGGGGAGACGCAATCAATAGGATTACAAAAACTGATACTTTTTGAAGTAATTTTATGGAAAAATATCTTCTAAAGGCTTAGGCTTAAGTCTAGGCTTAGGCTTAGGCTTAAGCCTAGGCCTAAGCTTAAGCCTAAGCCTAGGCTTAGCTTAAGCCTAAGTCTTTAGAGGATATTTTTCCATAAATTACCTCAAAAAAGTATCAGTTTTTGAAAACCTGTTGACTACATCTCCCCAGGGGGAAGAGCTTCAAAATTTTCCCTTCAACGCTTTTTTTGCTCTAGTGTCCTCGATCAACACAATGCGAATCTTGAACGACCTACCACCGATCAGCCACTCACACAACTATGGGGCGAGTAACAGACAGAGTCGAGCCAAGGCTAACTATTACTATCGACTGAAATGGTTTCCAAAACCATTGTCTTTTGGTGAAGGGCTCAAAGTCAAGGTATTGTTTTCTTATGAAACACTCTCATTTTTTCTGGATTTTCAGCTTGACCGACTTTCTGTTGCGGCGTTATTCGACCGAAACAAGTCTGTGTTTTCTGCATTTTTCGACATATTTTTGGCGGCTATGGTGACTTGTCTAGCCACCCTGATCATCTTTCGGGGTATCTATGCCGATTTTTCTCTACTTATGCTGGCTTTTGTTATTGCTGGATCTCAGGTAGTAAAAAAAATTAATAAAAAAACAAAACATTATATTAGGTTGATCACTAATTTCCGCGAAAATCCGAATTTTTTCATTTTCGCTTTAATAACCCACACCTTCCCTGAATCAGGGTAGCTTTTTCATGGTTCGGGCTTTTGTGCGTTACGTCGAATCTTTGCGAAATTGACTCCCCGGTAGTTTTCTAGGTCGGGAATCGATTGCTCTTATTCCCGAATCATGAAAATGCTACCCTGATTCAAGGATGGAGGTGGGTGTAGAAGCGAAAATGAAAAAATTCATATTTTCGCCGGAAAACAATAATTTTTTAGTTCTCGTTGCTAAAAAGCGTACAACCAGATGCGGCTTCCCCGGTTCATGGCTATAATTGGCTGGTTGCGTACAGCCGACCAATCTACTTTTGCATCTGTGCTTCCATCTTGTTATTCTTGGATCACTGGTCGGAAAATTTGGCCAAAGAAAATCCCTGGCCTGAGACGATCTGGAGTCTCAACCCGTACAAACTCAACATGCTGAATGTAGCTGGGATTGTTATCGCGTTACGTGATCTCACTTCTTTATTAATATTGATTCTGCCAATAGCCTTCACAATTGGCCTATTACCACAGGTTTGTTTCACAAAATCGAAGTGGGATTACAACCATTTCTAGGTCACTACATTGGCTATGCATATAATCGAACAATTGGACATGCATTTATTTGGCAGTACAGCCGCCTTTTCTCTGCTTTCAGCGCTTTTATCCATGCTCCGAAGTTTGGTGTCTGTTGGGATCTTGTCGACATTTGCACATTTTGCTTATTATGTTAGCCCAAAATCGAGGCAGCACGTTGCATTTTCCGCATATGTTGCTATAACAATTTCAATAGCATTTTGCATGTCACGGTAAGTGTTATAGACAAACTTAAACACGGCTTCGGAGACAAACTTTCTGGGGAGGACTCAAATGGAAATTTTTTGAACGAGTTTGAATATCGAAACGAAAACCTGAATTTGAATTCTTTAAGGGATGTTTGAAAAATTTCGTCGCCAATCGATGAGCGCATCGAAGAAACGATAGTACCCCAAATTTTGTAAAAAAACATCGTCAACAATCCCTTAAAGAATTCAAATTCAGGTTTTCGCTTCGATACTCAGACTCGTTCAAAAAAAACATTTTAGATGGTCGAGTAACCCAAGCTTTTTGTGGACAATCTTGAGAGAATTTTCGCCATGGCGAAAACGCTCCAATGGAACTGGCTGTTCAATTTTCCGTCAAGTTTCCGTCAACAACCCCAGCTCTTCAGACTCCGATAATTCTTTTTCAAAATCTTCGAACAAAAAGTCTCAGCCCTCCAGCGGGATTGAAGCAACATCGAAAAATTTCCCTTCGACTTCTCCAATTCAAGGAGCTAGCATAGATCCACTTCCAGGAAAGCTGAGAAACACCTTAACAATTCGAGTCCACAACGATACCTTCTACTTGGTTGTAAATACGCTGATGATTTTTGCAATTCATTCAACCACCATCTTTTCCTCTCTCCAGCCATATGTTGAGGTTTGTATATTTTTGAATGCACTTTTTTGTGAACTTTCCATTTTTTAGTACACCTTATTTATTTTATGCATCATATTCGGGTATGTCAATCATTACGTGTATCCACAGTTAAGAACGCATACGCCGTGGAAATTCTTGCAGAGGCCGGTTCTCAAAGTATGTTGTCATAAATTTTTTGCATCAGTTTCACATGGAAAAAATCCTACGAAAAAGTTATATATTCGAAAAGTTCATGAAAAATGGAGCATTTTTTGTTTTTACGGTAACTCCCGAATCGTTATGGTTGCTGAGATAATCGTGTTTGAAGTTGGCTATTTTTGAACTCTGTATATCACAACGAAAACATGCATGCAGTAAATATTCGTCCCTGAATCAATCAAATTTGTGTGTATTGACGCGAAAATTTTTCGTTTTATCGACTTACAAAAACTGCCAAACAAATTTTGAATTTTTGTGTTAATACATAACTTTTATTGATTCAGGAACGAATTTACACTGCATTCATGTTTTCGTTGTAATACATACAGATTTCAAAAATCAACACAAGGGACTCTCGAACCCTGAAACTTTAGATTTAAGTACACTATCTAACTGAAGAGTTCAAACGAGATAATCGCGTTTAAAATTGGCGATTTTTGAACTTTTGTTTATTACAGCGAAAACATGAACACAGTGAAAATTTGTCCTTGAATTACAGGTCGTACTGGTACTACCAGTATACCGATCTCCTCAGGAACCCCTATTCATAGAGCCATGATGGGGGTATTCCTGAAAGGTCTCGCAATGCCCCATAAACACTAATGATCAGAACTTTTTGACCGACCTTTAATAAAAGTTATGTGCATTGACGCGAAAATTCAAAATTTTTGTGGCAATTCGATGAAAAACGAAAATTTTTTTGAATTTTCGCGTCAATACCCACAACTTTTATTGATTCAGGAACGAATTTTCACTAATTTGAGGGGACCTACTTTCCAAGATCTTGAGGGTTCAATGTTCTAGAAAATAAGGCAAATTTGATCCGCGTAGATAGTAAATTAACGCTGGCACATTTTTGAGATAATTGAGATGAAATGTTTTGTAGGCTAATTCATGTTTTCGTTGTAATACACAAAATTTCAAAAATCGCCATCTTCAAACACAATTTCCTCCAAAACTACAACGATTCAGAAGATGCCGTAAAAACAAAAAATGCTCCATTTTTCATGAACTTTACGAATATATGACTTTTTCATAGTGTTTTTTACTGGTTTTACATAGTGTTTTTTTCTTTAAACCATTTTTTAGCCTCACGAATTTTACCAATTCGAGACAACAGTTGAAGCAAAGCTCATGGTCTTCGAACGTGTTCATGTCTGGATGACCATTATTGAAAAGAATATTGTAAAAAAATTTTTTTGAACTGTTCATATTCATACATTTTAGCTCTATCCATTGTTGATAGCCAGTTTGATGACCACATTTTCCTGGCATTCATTTTTTAGTGTGATTTTTCTTTCAACATTATGTGCTTTCAGGATTGCCAGAACGGCTTATGCACAGGTTATATTCTTTCAAAACAATACGTTTTTATATGGACAAATTTTAGCCCCAACTTCTCTACGTCCCACTACTAGGAACATTTGTCTTGTCTACCTTTGGTTTGTCTGTACACTCTAGTCAAGCCGAAAAAGATACCTCTAGTCTTCCAGCGCTGGCGATTTTGTACTTGCTAACTATGCTTTGGCCAAAAGTGCAAGAATTCGTGCTCAAAATGAACTTTATCCTATCATACATTGCACCTTGGCAAATTTCTTGGGTATATTTATTTTTTTTAACTAAGGCCCTGTTCTAATTTGAACCGTACTGATTACTGTCAACCGTACGGATCAGTACGGATACGTACCGATCCGTACGGTTGAAAGTGATCAGTATGGATCCGTACGGTTCAAATTAGGAACAGGGCCTAAATAAGTTGACTTTAGGGTTCGGCCTTTCATGCATTTGCGCAACCATTTAGTGTTCCACATACTGGTCTCATTTTTACGCAGGCAGCACTCTCCAGCTTATTTTCAGCACCATTAAATCCGTTTTTAGGTAGGTTGAAATAAAATTGTTTTCTTTAAAGGATTAGTGCCGAGAAGAAAAAGTTGCCATTTTTGTCGACATTGACAGGAAAGTTCATGAAAAATGGAGCATTTTTTGTTTTTACAGTAAATTCTGAATCGTTGTTTGTTTTCGAGATAATTGCGTATGAAGTTGACGATTTTTGAAATTTTGTGTATTACAACGAAAACATACGTTTTGCAAAATTATACGCAATATAGCAACTTTTTCCGCGTGGACTAGTATTTGAAAAACCATTTTAGGATCATCTTTCTTTTTAATGTCGTATGTGAGACCGGTGAAATTTTGGGAGAAAGACTACAACACGAAAAGAGTTGACCATTCAAATTTGCGTCTCATTTCACAATTGGATCGAGGACCAATGTTAGATGACAGCAATTTGAATTCGATCTTTTACGAGCATTTAACAAGATCACTCCAGCAATCGTTGGCCGGAGATTTGCTCTTCGGGCGGTGGGCATCGACTATCTTTCCCGGAGATTGCTTTATTCTGGCTAGGTTTGTTTTTTTATCAATCAAAAAATTGTAATTCTTAGCTTATACTTGAACTGTCTCGTGCATATTATCGAAGTTGGAAATGGATTTGTAACATTTCAAGTAATAACTATGAGCACGGAGCACCAAAATGTTCAAAAAATTGTGCGCAAGAGTTAAAACTTCATAAAAATGTCGCCAATTGACTCGACGCTTCAAAACAAGTACTATATCATGGGGTTTTGGACGGGTTTGACCCATGGCCGAGCGGTTAGTGTGACAGCTTTACGGGTTATAGGTCGAGGGTTTGAATCCTATCTCGAATTTAGAGTTCTCCAAATTCCATGAAAATTTGTGCGTATCTCTATTTTGGTCTCTTAAACAGCTTGCTATCATTTTTTGGTCAGATAATACTTGTTGGAGCCTACTAACTACTACTACAAACTACAACTTGCTGGAGCTTACTAACTACTAGAGACCAAAATAGAGATATGCAAAAATTTTCATATAATTTGGAGAACTTTAAATTCGGTGTGGGATTCGAACCCTCGACCTATAACCCGCAAAGCTGACACACTAACCACTCGACCATGGGTCAAACCCGCCAAATCTACATAATATGGTACTCGTATTAAAGCGCTCGGCGAGCTGAGTCGATTGGTGACATTTTTAACTCTTGCGCACACTTTTTTGACATTTTGGTGCGCCGTGTAAGATAACACTTATCATTATCTTCTACTGATTTTAGGTACGTGGTCTGGAATTCCGAGGCACATATTGCCACCAGCGAGAAGTGGAAGCTATTAGTGAAGATTGGACGGATGGCGGTGGGCTGTGTTGTTGCACCATTGGGAGTATCCCCGGCACACTTTCATTCAACAATGCCTGGGCGTTGAGATGGCTAGCTTGGGAAGTCACTGCCGCTAAATACGTCATAGATGGATACTCGATCACTGATAACTCTGCTGTCAACCTTTTACAGGTTTGCCAAAAATGGGAGCTATTGTGAATCAGGGGGTCACCCCAGGACCAAAAATCGAAAAAAAGCTTAGGCTTAAGCCTAAACCTATTACCTCTAAATATGTCATTAAAAATTTTTTTCGATTTTTGACCCTGTGGTGACCCCCTTGACCCACAATAGCTCCCAAAAACGTTTGTATATTTGAAAAATTTTTTAGGTACATGAACTTCGCCGTTTGCTGGTTTCTTTATATGTCAAGTGTATGATCTATTATGCTTTGTCTTCACCAAATTTTTCGAAATGGATCATGAACGAAACAATTGTGAGATCGAACTGAATAAGAGTTTGAAAATTTTATATTTTTTATAGCTAAAAGCACTTGAGCCAATTCAATCCAACTCTCGGTATGTGGACAATGATCCAATGTTTTGTGCGGCTAATGATGAAGATTACGATCCTATTTTATTAGTAAGTCAGGAGAAAGTTGTATAAAAATGGGGGTAGCATAGCGAAGTGGTAAAAATTTTTTCCATGCAATAGACCCCTGGTTCTACTACTAATTAGTAGTAGTAGTTGTTGTAGTTTGTAGTAAATAGTAGTTAGTAGTTGTACAACTACTAGTAGTAGTAGTAGTTTGTAGTTGTATTTTGTAGTAATTAGTAGTAGTTAGTACTACTTACTACAAACTAAAACTACTAGTAGTAGTAGTTTGTAGTAAGTAGTTGTTGTAGTTTGTAGTAAATTGTAGTTAGTAGTTGTTGTAGTTTGTAATAAGTAGTAGTATGTAGTAGTAGTAGTTAGTAGTACTAACTACTACTAATTACTACTACTTACTACAACTACTTACTACAACTACTACTAACTACAACTCTATTACTAACTACTACTACTAATTACTACTTACTACAAACTACAGCTACTACAAACTACAACTTACTACAAACTACTACTAAGCGCAGAAGATTTTCAAGTACAAACTTTTTAGGGGATTTCCCGGCAAAGCTTTATCGAGCAGTACAACGACTGGATTCAATATTGTTTGGAAA
>JAQGBS010001299.1:0-16270 GCA_034698545.1 Acrobeloides obliquus | reverse complement strand
ATATAACCCAACGCAGTTGTAACAATCACTTGTTCAATTGGTGTTTGCTGAAATTTAAAAAAAGTTAAAGGAAGACATGAATCTAAGTAACTCAGACGACAGGTTTTCATGTTACTCTCATCATAAAACAAAGTTTTTTTTAAATTTTCGGCGCTGATTTTTTCTTTTATATAAGGGTTTTTCAATAAAAATAAATTTTTGTAAAAAATCGAAAAAATTGCCTTGGTCCACCATTATGTTTTTGTTCAATTTTTAAACAAATTTCTGGAAAAAAATCATAAGAGGAGACTCTTGTGATTTTGGAGTTCGACCCAAAATTACCCTCCACCCAAAAAATCCTGGATAGGGCACTGATCAGCGACCAAAAATGCGAATTTTTTTGCGATTTTCGTGATTTGAATATTATTTTTGGCGAATTATGCTTTTTTTGATGATCCATTTCGCATTTTTCACATAAAATTCTCCAATTTTTTGCGCTTGCTCGAAAAGATGTGAATTGGGGTATTTATTTTTTTCGCGAATGCGGCCAAATGGGGAGATCATGTCCTCTCCCTTGCCCACATATGACCCTCATACTTTTAGGATCAAATACCTTCAGAATACATACCTTAATTGTAGGTAAAATCTTTTCCAATTTCCAATTATTTTCGACCAATTTAAAATGGCATAATCGTCCAAAATTAGTCCCAACAAAAATATTTGAATGAAATCCATCAAGCGTTAGTATCTAAAATTACGATAAAAAAATAGAATGGAATTTTCCTTCATGTTTTTATCAAATATTCCGCCTATTAATATATAGGGTGTATAAAAAATTGGAATTTGGGCGATTTTTCATGTTTTTTTTCGAAATTTTTTTCAAAAATGACCCTATTAGGGCTAATTTTATGCAGAGAATCGATTGCACGCATTTCCGAAGCTTGACAACGCTTCCCTAAACCTGAATCAGGGAATCGGAATGTGTGTATTGAAGCGAAAATTGGAAATTTTTAGATTTTCTGCTTGAAAATGACTTTCTGGGGGTAAATCTATGCGAGGAATCGATTGCACGCATTTCCAACGTTTCCCTGATCCTGTGAATCGGGGTGTGTATTGAAGTGATAACTAATTTTTGCTAGAATACATCAATTTTTCTTTGATTCAGGATCAGGGAAGCGTTTTCAAGCAATGGAAATGGGCGCAATCGATTCTCCGCATAAATTTACCCCCAGAAAACGGAGAGAGGGGGTTGGAGAGGACAGAGGGAGGGATGGAGCGGGGATAGATGACGATGATTGTTTTGTGTGTTGAAATGTGAGAACGTAATCCGCGCTGACAGGCGCGGATTTGGGCTAGTTATAGTATAAATAAATAAATTAATATTTAGACATTTGGTGCGCGTATGGCATTATACTAACTTGTTCATTTGGTAACAGAGATTCATTCAATTTCAGGCCTTCTACTTTAAATAATTCGGTGGACATAACAATAATTTAAAGCTAAAATATTTTCTAGTTAAAAATGACAACCTTTAAATGGAGACAGGGAGCCTGTGATTTTTCTGTTATATAACCTAAGAGGGTGGTTTTCCAGTATTCGAAAAATCATAACTTTAACAGGTTAACGTTTCAGGCCTCCATTCCTCCCCCTAGAACCCCTACCTATCCCCTAACTTTTCATGAGGAACATTTTTCGCGTTGACGAGAAATTTCAAAAAAATTCTGGTTTTTCGGTATTCGAAAAATCGCATTTTTCGACAAAATTTTAAGAAATTTTGGGTGTCACCGAACTTTTGGACGTTTGTCCCCGAATTTTTGTCTCCTGATATCAGGGGTTACTTCAAAAAATTATAGAAAATTTTGGGAGAGGGGTTAGCACCCGTCAAGCAGCCTGTCGACCACCTTTCAAAAAGGTTCGGACAACAAACAGACAGACACGTTTTCCCTAGCTTGTAGAATCGTTTCAGGACGAAATTAGCGATGGTATTAGATTTTTAGTTTTAAACAACTTTTGCTAAAGGAGAGATTGCCTGTATACGATAATAAATTTTTCGCGCTAAACAGATTTTCTTCGAAATTTCGACATCGCATAATATATTTGAATGTTTTTCAAGATATAGCACTGTTCCTAATTGATTCTTTCTGAGCTTTTTTGGTTGTTTTATGTTTTGAAACTTGACATTTCGAAACTTTTTGTATATTTTTGAGAATTTCTCCGGAAATACAAGCCAGTAATCCTGATAGTTTTTGTGTCGTTAGAAAGCTGGATTTCGTAGCAATCGAATGATACCAAAATCATGCCATAACCCTTTCTGGTTGAGGAGCATAATTAGTTTAAAAAATGGCAGTTTTTTCGACATTTACTACAGGGTGGACTTTAAAAAATCGGAATTGTGTCGTTTTTGACGAAAAATTTTGCGAAATTTTTTTTTTCAAAAAGTGATTAGGGATAATTTTATGCGAGAAATCGATTGCGCGCATTGAAAACTTCTGAACATGTTAACTTAGCCATGAAATCGTCATTTTTTCGATTTTTTTCAAAATTTTTCGCCAAAAAATGGCAAAATTCTGGGTTTTTTAAACTTCACCCTGTAATTATGCAATAACTCCTCAACCAGAAAGAATTATGGCATAATTTTGGTGTCATTTAATTGCTACGAAATCCACCTTTCTAACGACACCAAAACTATCAGGATTGGCCTTGTATTTCCCGAGAGAAATCCTCAAAACATACAAAAACGTTTCGAAATGTCAAGTTTCGAAACATCAAACGACCGCTTTTTTTTATTGCTATCTTAATCAATATATTTTAAGCTTGCATAAATAAAAATGGCAGATGGTGGACAAATTGAATTCTCTGATGTTTATAAAGAAAGTATGGGTAAATTGGTAAGTTTTGATTTAAAAAAATTTCAAATGATTGTGAATGATTTTAGGATAAGGGTCAATTGAGATTGGGAACCCAAAACGTGCTATTCAAAGACACTGACAGTGGAAAATTACAGACGATCAGTATTGATGACATTGAAGGTGTCAAATGGATTCATTTAGCTACTAAGCCTGGAGTCAAGCTAATTATGAAAGATGGAAATATTCTTCGTTTTGGTGGTTTTAAGGATTCGGTGAGTAGCGTCGTACCCAGTGCCGTAATTTTGGTTAAAATTGGGGCACTTTTTTCAATTTTTTCAAACGTTTCCGCCCTGTCTAGCTATATTTCTAGAACCTTTCAGAAAAAATATTTTTTATTTGAGTTTATTTTTTTTAATCTAATGACTCTGCTCACGAATGGGTGGCATTCGAACTTTTGATTGTATCATTGAAGAAAAATTAAATTTAGGATCTTCAAAAAGTGAAAACCTTTGTATCTTCTAAATGGGATATGTCAGTTGAAGAAGCACCCCAATGTTTAAAAGGATGGAATTATGGTAAAGCAACAGTGCGTGGTCAGAATTTGGAATTTGAAGTTGACGATAAGCCATGCTTTGAGATTCCACTTTCGAACGTATCGAATTGCACCGCTGCTAAACAAGAAGCAACTCTTGAGTTCCATATCAACGAAGACTGCCCGCTTTCGTTGATAGAAATGCGTTTTCATATGCCACAGGATCCAGATGCTGGTGATATGGAAGATCGTGTTGAAGTAGGTCTTGTAGTCATTAATTATAAAGCTATAGTGTATTAACTATACAGATCGAGGCAAAATAAATTTTTTAAGATAATCAATAAAAAGATTATCTTAAAAATCTTTAAAATTGAAAATATCAGGTGACCGATTTATTTTGCCTCATCCTATAAATATGTTTAAGGAATTCCGACAGGCCGTTATGCAGTATGCTGGAGTTGAAGTGGAAGGTGACCAACATATTGTTCAGTTGGACCAGATTCTCTGCCTTACTCCACGGTTGGTGTTGAATTTTTTAACAGCATTTTTCACGAAGCATTTTTAGTGGCCGCTACGATATCAAAGTTTTCCCGACATATTTATCGTTCCATGGCAAAACATACGACTATAAGATTCCGTTTAAGACCGTCACTCGCATGTTTTTGCTTCCGCATAAAGATGGCCGACACATGTACTTTGTGGTAAGTTTGAATTTGGTGTATACCTTTGTTAGTTTTTGGAGCTACTACACAATAGGGGAGGGGCCATCCACATGAAAATTTTTTCTGGAAATGACTCCTCTAGGGGGAACAACATGCGGGAGAGGGGCCATTTTCAGAAATAAAATTTTTTATTGAGTGGCCGGCCCCCTATTAGTTTTATGTTTTTTAGCTTAATATCAATCCTCCCATTCGTCAAGGCCAGACACGTTACCCTTATGTTACTCTGGAGTTTTCTAAAGACGAGTATATAGAACAACTGGATTTGCTCTTGACTGAGTAAGTTAACCGTAGATACGTGCTTTTTTTTTACTCGCTTCTTGAAAAAAGCCTGATTTTATGCTTCATGACCAATCGTTTTTAAACACGATTTTATTGAAAATCAGGCAAAGTTGGATTTTTTGACATGTTTGAACGCAGCCTAAAGCTCATTTTTAGAGAGCAATTGAAGGAGCAATACAATGGAAAATTAGATACAAAAATGAAGGGGTTGTTGTATGAAATCGTGGCAAAAATCTTCCGTGTGCTGGTGAATTTAAAGATCATTGTGCCGGGCGGTTTTAATGGGTTTGTCATCACGCCATCTCTTTTTTTTTTAAATTGTATCATTCTATTTTTAGAGCTTCTGGGACGCCGGCGGTTACGTGTACCCATAAGAATCAACATGGTTTCTTGTACCCCTTGGAAAAGGGATTCATCTACGTCTACAAGCCTCCGATGTATATTCGCTTCGAAGAGATCAGCAATGTACACTTTGCTCGGTCGGATGTCTCGACGCGAACCTTCGATTTCGAAATTCTTTTGAAGAGTGGACACAGTTTTGTGTTTAACAACATGGAAAAGTAGCTTTTTTATAATGATTGAAAATTACTAGAGATGGGATTTTTTCCGAAAAAAACCGGTTTTTTGCGAAAAAATCTCAAACGTGTTTAAACATTGAAACGAAGAGCCTGTTTTCGGGATTTTCCGGTGGTTAAAAAGAGATTTTCCCGAAAATCTGAATAAATCTGGATCCAATTGTGGAAAAATCCCCCCAAAAAATTTCTCAGCCCATCTCTAAAAATTACACTGTAATTTTAGAGAAGAATACAACAAGTTGTACGACTTCGTCAATGCAAAGGGATTAATTATTCGTAATGCGAATCGGCTCGATAAGCCGAAATACAAAGAAGATGTGTTTGCTGGCAGTGATGATGACATCGATCCATACAAGGAAGGACTTAAAGCTGAAGCTAGGAAGAAGGGTGTGGCTGCTGAATCCGAATCTGATAGCGAAGATGGTCAGTTATATGCAACGCTGTCAATGAACTGCGTGTTTTGGAAGAATTATCAAATTTACTATTCTATACCATTTTTATCATGAAATATGAAAGTTGGAAAAAAAATCTTTGGAAGTTGGAACTTCCAAAATGCGCAGTTCATAAAGCTCTGATTGTAGGCTTAGTTATTGATCGCTTTTTTGCATTTTAGAGGACTTTGATCCCGAAAAGGCTCAAAAGAAAGGCTCTTCGGATGAATCAGATGGATCGGACGAAGAAGACTCGGATGAGATGAGCGAAGAAGCTACATCCGAATCGGAGCCCGAGACAAAGAAAAAGAAAGCTGAAAAGAAGCCAAAGGTAAGATTTAATTTCATGTACAGGGTGCACCAAAAAACCGTACTTTTGTGTTATTTGGTGAAAAATTTTTTTTAAATCATCTGTATGGGGTATTTTCATACAAGAAATCGATTGCACGCTTTCTCGCGTGAAAATACCCCTTATAGGTGATTTTTGAAAAAAAATTTCGTCAAAAAAACGCAAAAGTACGGTTTTTTGCTCACCCTGTAATGATCCCAAATTGTTTAGAAGGAGAAGTCCGAGAAGGCGGGAACCTCGAAGACTAAGAAAGGAAAGAAAGACAAAGACCCGAACGCGCCGAAGCGAGCTACGACTGCTTATATGATATGGTTCAATGAAAATCGCACCAAGATCCAAAAAGAGGGTGATTCGGTAGCAGACACGGCGCGCCGCGCTGGAAAATTATGGAAGGAAATGGGAGATGCCGAAAAAAAAGTAAGTTATGAAATGAGCTATATTGAATGTCCCATTTTTTGAAGAGTACCAGGGTGAGCCAAAAAGACCATACTTTTGCGTTTTTGGTGAAAAAAATTTTTTTTTGCTCCACTCTGTATATTTCATAGTCTGGGATGCGTTTTCAAGGGTTTTCGATTCGCGCAATCGATTTCTCGCATGAAAAAATACCCCTTGTGGGTGATTTTTGAAAAAAAATTTTCACCAAAAAACGACAAAAGTACGGTTTTTTTGGCTCATCCTGTAGAAAAACATAAATAAACTTATTGATGTTTCCATCAAATTTTGCTAAACCTAGAAATGTCATCATTTTAGCCATATGATGAGAAGGCAAAGAAGGATAAAGAGCGCTATGAACGTGAAATGAAGGACTATAAAGCTTCCGGTGGTGGCTCTGCAGCACCATCTTCAAGCAAATCGAAGTCTAAGGTTACAAGGTTATTGCTCAGATAGAGGATTTTGTCTAAACGGTATTAACCACGAATTTTAGCTCGCCACAAAAGAATGCTAAATCGCGTGAATTCATAGAAGAATCGGATTCATCGTCGGGAGAAGAAGATAAGGAAAAACCAACACCAAAGAAACAGAAAACGCCGGAAAGCTCGGAGGAAAGCGAGGTATAAATTTGGCCTTTCTAACACAACCGATGAAAATTTGTTTTTAGGAAAGTGACGACTCAGATTAAAAATGACTCGGGAAGTTGGTGCATTGAAGTGAAAATCGAAAAAAATTCAACTTTTTACAGGAAAACTGACTTTCTTTCATTCAATTGTCTATTGTTTATATATTCATTATGTTACTGTTCCATTATATATTTATTTATTGAGTGCTTATATTTGTTTTAAGCTTCTCATCATGTTTTAGATTGAAATAAAAATGATTGAATTGACGTTTTAAATTCGATGTTTGGGTACTAGTTTCCTCAATAGACAGGAGTCTGGATCTGAACATTTCTTTTCGAATTTTAACCAGAAAAGCATCGTTTACCCCCCGTTTTTCTATGCGAGGAATCGACGCAATTTCTTTTGTATTAGTTTGGTCTTTGGCATTTTTCATAAAAAGCTAAAGAAAAAATTTTGAAAACCGATTTCGAGTCATGACTTCGACCCATCACTAGTTTGAACTGTAGAAAATAAAGAATATATAAAACTTTATTGATCAATAAATGAATCAATATTTAGAGATCACTGTTATCCGCACAAACTACCGGGATTATATAGGAAGTCAAGAGATTCCTACGAGAATCGTCCATAAATTTGTTCTCCTATTTTGATTTAAAATTACCCCCTAAAAAGTCATTTTGGAGAAAAAATTTTTTGAAAAACTTTCGCCAAAAATGCTCAAATGGCGGTTTTTTGAAACACCCTGTATTTTAGCAAAAAATATAAACGTGTTCAACTTATGGATGAATATGAAGCACTTTGAAAATTAGTTTTTCAACATGGAAATTTGACAATAGAATAAATTAAAATATTCAAAAATTTTAAAAGCATGTCGTGCACGCTCTCTTCATACATAAGAACACCGAAAGTCCGTTGAGAAGTGCTAAAAATTCAAAATTGTTATCGCATGCGTTTACACATAGATCCTACCTTCAATAGCAGCTATGACGAATTGCACACTATTTACAGCGACTCCAACTTTTAACTGGAATAAACAATGCTTAAAATCGTACTGGTCCATGTGAGAGAAAATATAGCTTATCCGACTGGCATCGTGTTCGCCCAATAGACAAAAGGCGCTGTCTCGCGCGATTGTGGGATGATGATAAGTACCAACCAGGGCCCAATTTCTAAACAAATTAAATGGACCAGTCCAGTGGGAAAAAAGTTGCCATTATTTGTTGATATTCGGAAAGTTCATGAAAAATGGAGCATTTTTTGTTTTTATGGTAAATTCTGAATCGTTGTAGTTTTCGAGAAAATTGCGTTTGAAAATGTTCATACTTTTCGTTGTAATACACAAACTTTTTTGAATTCAAAATTTCAAACGCAATTATCTCGAAAACTACAACGATTCAGAACATGCCGTAAAAACAAAAAATGCTTCATTTTTCGTGAACTTTCTGAATATCAACAAAAATGGCAACTTTTCCCACTAGACTGGTTCTTTAAGTTTGTTGGCTGACTATTTCTTTTGTTCTACAAAAGCCCTAAAATATACCTCGCTGAAAGACCGCCACTAACAAAACACATCATAATCGAAAGCATTGAAAGCACTAAATGAGCGAGGTACAAGTTCAATGAGCCTATTTTCGAAGCTGCACTTCCGACAATAGCTAAAAAAAGAAAATACCACATTTTTTGGTAAAAAATGCTACCATTAATGAGGTAAACAGCCGATGTCCAAATGGCCGAATAATAAGGGCAATAATCAGAAGTATCTCGATAACACCAAATTCCACCACTAAGTATCACCACTAAAATGAGACCAAGTCTACTTTCATGGAGTTGATTCCAAGAGCATAAAATTCTGAGCATTTTTTTCTTTTACGGCACTACTTGAAGATCTAACGGTAAAAAAGTTATGAGCGAAACAAAAAAATTTTCAAACCAGCTTGAACATTGAAACGAAGAGCTTGAGGATCAATCAGATTGTTTATTGAAATGATTTAATTCAAAATTCTTGAACATTTAGAAAAAAATAAATACAGCATTTTTTATATCTCGCCGAGACGAATAAAATGACACCAAAATTGTTGAATTTGAACAATGTTTTAGGTTATTGAAACGAAAACCCTGAATCAGAATTTTCGTTTCAATAACCCAAAACATTGTTCAAATTCAATAATTTTGGTGTCATTTTGTTCGTCTTGGCGAGTTATAAAACAATGCTGTATTGTTCAAGGATTTTGAATTTTATAATGATTTATTAAATCGTTTCAATGATCTCCAAGCTCTTCGTTTCAATGTTCAAACTCGTTTGAACTTTTTTTTGTTTCGCTCATAACTTTTTACCGTTAGATTTTCAAGTAGTGATCCAAAAGCAAAAAATGCTCAGAATTTTATGCTCTTTCACATGGAGTCAACTCCGCGAAAGTAGACTGCTCCTTTAAGTTTGGATTTTTTATTGAAAAAATCTTACGCGCCAAGAGAGTTTGCACTAAACAAAGTCGAAACATCCCACGATTTTCTCGTCGTGGGAAACGATCAAACCACATGGGTTCTGAATAAATACTGTCGGTATTGCTGTGATAAGTCGGGGGAGGTGGTGGTGCATAACCAGGAGGACGACGACTGCCATTTGATAATGAAGGTGGAGGTGCATAAGGAGAAGCTGGGCTTGTAGGGTTCTAAAAGAATTCACTCTTCGAATTCGAATAATATCAGAGATGCACAAGTTGGGGGAACTTTTGATAAAAGTTAGTGGAACAGGGATTGTAGAAAAAAATGCTAAAAACTTGCTGCGCTTTCACATGGAATCAACTCCCCACAAGTAGACGGGGCCCTATAACTCCACCCCAGACATGAGCCCAAAATATACATACTTGGTTTATTATAACCTCAACTTTTGGTGCTGTAGGTGCAGGATGATAAACTTGGCCTCCGTACATACGTTGGTTCTTAGCGTTCTCGTACTCATAGCGTTTCATAGTAATATAGTTTTTATTATCAATAAACCACTAATCTACCCAACACTTCTAAAGGTTAAAAATATTAACTTTAAAGGAGCAGTCAAGTGGGAAAAAAAGTTGCCATTTTTTGTTGATATTCGAAAAGTTGATGAAAAATGGAGCATCCTTTGTTTTTAATGCATGTTCTGAATCGTTGTAGTTTTCGAGATGATTGCGTTTGAAATTACATATTTTCGTTGTAATACACAAACTTTTTTTGAATTTTTAATCGATTTTTAAAATTTTCATAAAATGAATATTGTAGCAGTTTTTTATAGCTAAATGAGACGAATAAAATGACACCAAAATTATCCAATTTGAAAATTGTTTTGGGTTATTGAAATGAAAACCCTGAATCAGAGTTTTCGTTTCAATAACCCAAAACAATTTTCAAATTGAATAATTTTGGTGTCATTTTGTTCGCTTCATTTAACTATAAAAAACTGCTACAATGTTCATTTTATGAAAATTTTAAAAATCGACGCAAAAATCAATTTAAAATTCAAAAAAGTTTGTGTATTACAACGAAAACATGACAATGTCAAACGCAATTTTCTCGACAACTACAACAATTCAGAACGTGCCGTAAAAATAAAAAATGCTCCATTTCCGTGAACTTTCCGAATATCAACAAAAAATGGCAAATTTTTTCCCACTCGACTGGTCCTTTGATGCTACAAAAAAATTTTCAGCTTTTTGAATAAAAAATTCCGAAAAAGATCTTATCACACTATTTATTGCAACGCAAAATACCAATTTTATATCGTCGATAAATTTTTTATTACATTAAAATTGTGACAAAATCACAATTAAAATAGACACTAGAAAATTATCAATAGTTCGCGTTAAAAAAAACTCGTTTTGTCGGACATTCCATGCTGGTAAATTTTTCATACTTATCAGACCGCGATGATTTCGGTAAAATCAATTTTAACATAAAAACACAGAGAAAATTAATGAATCATTTTGAAATTTAATAGAGTGTCTAAGAATGAAAGACATTGTGTATGTACAGATCAATAGAATGAAACTCGACACCGTTTCCGTTTTATTTGAGTTTATAGAAGCATGCAACTAGGCATGTTCCCGATTAATAATGGTTTAGGTTATTGAAACGAAAACCCTGAATCAGGATAGAGTGGAATGAAACGAAAAGGTTTGAAAAGATACGAATGAAATGATCGAATAAAACGATAAGAATGAAACGAACACAAATGAAACGATACGAATGAAACGATTTCATTTTATAAAATCGTTCGGAAATGGGTTTGAATTAGTCTGAATATTGACACGAAAACCCTGAATTTGATTTCGTTTCATTATGTCGTTTTATTTCGATCGAATAAAACGATACGAATGAAACGACACGAATGGAACAAATACAAATGAAACGATCGAATAAAACTGTTTAGTAGAGTTTATGCCTGATTCAGGGTTTTCGTTTCAATAACCCAAATTAAAGCCTTTTGCCACTTCTAAAAGTATGAATGATGAAAGAGTCAACTTTTGAGACAGTTTATCAGGTTTTTAAGCACAATAGTAACCTGAATTAAGCAAATAAATTATGAAATTCTATAAAATCCACGAGATATATTATGAAACATGTTTGAACAGGCTATTAGGTAAGTGCCACGACTTTCCAATCGCGACAGTTTAATGGAAGCACAAGCGAAATCGATGGCGACCGTCTGAACCCGGTGCGAATGAAGTGTTTGCTATATGAATGAGCCAAGCGGGATTCCTGCCACTGCATTGTGTGGCGGCAGGAAGCATCTTCACTGTTTGTAAAGCATTTATGAACAAGCGATCGTTGAACATGGAAAGACAATGACGTATTTAAGCGAACTTGTTAAAATAGTCAGGTTTTCATTTAGCAGTGCTGCATTTTCCTTGTACTTATCTTAACCTCTTATAAAATTCATAAATGCGAAATTATTTTTAACTCATCCTACACCAGAGTAGCATATAGTGTTCATCCTAGTATTTTCAAAAATCGAATTTTTGCTCAAAAATTCAATTTTTGAGCAAAAATTCGATTTTTTTAAAAAAAATTCAATTTTTGAGCAAAAAATTCAAATTTTGCTCAAAAATCGAAATTTTTGTTCAAAAATTGAAATTTTTATTCAAAAATCGAATTTTTGTTCAAAAATCGATTTTTGAGCAAAATTTGAATTTTTTGCTCAAAAATTGAAATTTTTGTTTAAAAAATGAATTTTTGCTCAAAAATCGATTTTTGAGCAAAAATTCGATTTTTTTAAAAAAATTCAATTTTTAAGCAAAATTAGAATTTTTGTTCAAAAATTGAAATTTTTTTTCAAAAGTCGATTTTTGAACAAAAATTCGATTTTTTTTAAAAATTCAATTTTTTTAAAAATCGAAAAATTTGCGATCATAGAATTCTTCAACCTTCTCTCTTAGTTGAGGTAAACTACGCAATACTTGAATAGATGCATTCATATAACAATAGAATTTCAAATTTTGCTCAAAAATTGAATTTTTTGTTCAAAAATCGATTTTTGAGCAAAAATTCGATTTTTAAACAAAAATTTCAATTTTTGAACAAAAATTCGATTTTTGCCCAAAATCGAGTTTTTTTATAGCAAAATTTTTTATTATTTAAGCGAACTACGGAGTGATACAAACACTTGATGAAACACTAGAAGCAACATTGGTGTAGGCTGTAAAAGAACGATTAAAAAATTCATTTAAAAAAAATGAAGTGTTGAATGCAAACATGATATAGCATAACTGCGAAAGCTCTCTGACTCATGACCAGATTAAAAACGCCCGGGCTCAAACAGCTGTCTGTATTTTTTCTTAACAAGCATGCATATCTTTCTATGACATCAAAAAAGTGAAAATTTCTTTCGCTTGAAAATTTTTAGAAACAATCGAAGTTAATGTGGACAAATTTTCCGGAAAATAAATCTGCTCCTTTGAAGACATCGATTCCAAGGCGGAGGAAAGCTTGGCAAAGGAGTCAGACTTATTTTAGGCTTGTTATCTCGATCAATCTCAATTAAAGCGTGTGATGTGTTTGTGTGTGTGTGTGGTGAGATATTTTTTCACAACTTTGAGAATTCTTTTTTTGCACATTCAACTTTATTTAGAGGACCAGTCTGGTCGGTTAAAAGTTGCCATTTTTTGTTGATATTCGGAAAGTTCATTTAAAAAATGGGCATATGGAACGAAGAGAATAGAACGATACGAATGAAACGACATAATGGAACGAAATCAAATTCAGGGTTTTCGTGTCAATGTTCAGGCAAATTCAAACGCGTTTCCGTCTGGAAATGAAATCGTTTTATTCGTATCGTTTCAAACCTTTCGTCTCATTCGAGTCTACGCAAAAAGTTGGCGATTTGAAATTTTGTATATTACAACGAAAACATGTACCTGATCGTTTTCAATAAAATGTGTATATTGAGAAGAAAATAATTCAAAATCCTTGAACATTTAGAACAAAATAAATACAGCATTTTTTATAACTTGTCGAGACGAATCAAATGGCACCAAAATTATCCATTTTAAAAATTATTTTGGGTTATTGAAACGAAAACATGAATCAGGGTTTTCGTTTCAATGACCCAAAATAATTTTTAAAATGGATAATTTTGGTACCATTTTATTCGTCTCGACGAGTTATAAAAAATGCAGTATTTATTTTTTTCTAAATGTTCAAGGATTTTGAATTATTCTAAATATACACATTTTATTGAAAACGATCAGGTACATGTTTTCGTTGTAATACACAAACTTTCAAATCGCCAACTTTATGCTCAATTATCGTCGAAAACGACAACGATTCAGAAATTACTGTAAAAAAATGCTCCATTTTTCATGAACTTTCCGAATATCAACAAAAAATGACAACTTTTTTTCCGTTCGGACTAGTGGAAAAAATAAATAAAAAATAAATTTTAATAAAAAAATTATACAGCGCCAAATCTCCGGTTGAACTCAAAATTCTGCGGGCTGAAAAGTTGTGCCTGACTGTTCGTTTTTGGGTAATCACCAAATTTGTGGTTGTATTTGAATTCCATTGGAATTTCCTCTGTTATATCATCCAGTGCTAAAAATTGAGTAATAAAAAATTGAAGAAAAAAAAACAACTAAACGGCGTCGGACTGTTTGGGGACGGGGATGTGACATTTGGGGACGGATATATTTTTCATTCTGAAATTATTTTGCCTTCATCATATGCTTCTCCGTCCCCAAATGTCACATCCCCAAAAAATCCGTCTCCAAATTTCACATGCCCAAAAGTCCGTCCCCAAATGTCACACCCCCAAATGTCCGTCCCCAAACAGTCCTGCGCCAACTAAACACCATCTTGTGGTAATATTTGTTATAACCCCAAATTGTGTTATAGCCTTATTGTGTTATAACCCTAAAAACCTACTGTTATTCTTCTTATAATATTGCATAATTTCACCCAGAATTTCATCGTCACTTTTTGGCTTAACAGTCGGATCGTTGACCTTTTGCTTAGTAGGCTTGGGAGCAGGTGTAGCAGGAACTACGGTCACTAAAATTTTATGATAGTTAAAGGACCAGTCCAGTCAAGATAAAAGTGCCTATAATTTGTGTACATATTCGGAAAATTCAAGACAAATGGAGCATTTTTTTGTTTTTATAGTACGTGATGAATCGCTATAGTTTTCGAGAGAAAATTGCAGCTGAAATTTTCGATTTTTTATGCGAAAAAAATTCAAAAAATTGTGTATATCACAGCGAAAACATTACAAGAAAAAATCAATTGTTTATAGCTACCAAAAAAGGTTGAAATAAAAATAAAAGATGGCATATTGTTCAGCTCGATGAGACGACGAAAAAATGGCTACCAAAATGATTCGATTTGAAAATTGTTTTGGGTTATTGAAACGAAAACTCTGATTCACTGGACTGGTCCTATTAATATAAAAAAGTTGACCTTGTTGCCCATTTAAAGAGTTTCCAGCATTCAAATATGCAATCAGTTTTTCAATATCATCATCGCTAAGCGTGTCGGCATTTTTCAATTCTCGCTCTCTCTTTAGCTTTTCCTTAAGCCTAGCCACCTAAATAAATGTTGAAATTTGTATTAAAGAATTAAATAATAAATAACCTGTTCCATTCTCTGCTTTTGACTTTCCTCATCCAACTTCTGCTCTCGGAGTCGTTCGGCCCATTTTTTAAAGCTGAATGTGTTGAAGACGTTTTCCGACATTTTAGTTCATTATCAAAAAAACCAAGAGATGAATAAAAAAATTTAAGTTTTAATTCTAAGATCAACAAACAGCAAAAAATTTTCGAGAACAACTAACAATTCAAGCATCTATAGGGTGAGATTCGTTGTCAAGGGTTTTCAAACAATACGTGACGGTTCTGGTTATAATTAAATATTGATAACTAAAAAAGATGGAACATAATAGCGCATAACACAATAAACTTTTTGGCATCAGACAAGAAAGAACGAGAAGTGGTTCGTCTATTTAAAGGAGCACTTACCCCTTCCGATTTTGCCGAAATTGTGCTCAAAATGTTCCTTATACCCGACTTTATTATAAAATTGTTTGGAATTACGTCCCACGCGCCTTGCCCGAGGAGATATGAGCGTTTAAAGTTTGCAGAAAATACAGAAAGCTGAATTGATGGCCAATTTGGCACTATAACTTTTGCCACGAATCTCGCCACGCTAACTTTTGCCACTTTCGTGTCAATAAACATATTTATTGCAAATCAGACAAATTATTCTGTCGTAGAAAGTGAAAATTTTGAGTTGCCTGAGCTGCAATAAATATGTATATTGACACGAACGTGGCGAAAGTTATAGTTTTTTTTTGGCAACGTGGCGAAAGTTGTCGTGGCGAACATGAAACGCGACGAAAGTTATAGTGCCACCAATTTTGCCTGAATCAATAAAAGTTTGCTTATTGAAACGAAAATATTGAACATTAGAAAATTCAAAATTTGGCATGAGCGATAGCTCCAGGGTTGCACAAGGGAAATGTTTCCAATTTCCGTTTCCTGGAAATTTGGAAATATTTCCGGAAACGATTGAATCAGGTAACAAAAATTTAAAATTTTTTTATTAATTTTGAAATAAGATGAGATCAATAATTTAAGAATTATATATTACATACAATCCGAAATAAGACTCTAGGGCCCTATAACGTTTTTCATGGCTAGCTTTACGAAAAAATGTCGGCTACGAAGAGGGTAAGGAAGGCAAGTTAAGCAACGTTGAGCCCGCAGGTTTGATCCCACTAGGGTAAAAATTTTGATTTACAAAAAAACTTTCCTTACAGCAAAAAAATTTTGCTCCATTCTTTGTGAGAAAAGTTTTTTGTAGATCAAAATTTTTGCCCTAGTGGGATCGAACTTGTGGATCTAGCGTTGCTTAACTTGCCAGATCAGATGGGCGGCTTCCTTATCCACTTCGCCAAGTAGCCGACATTTTTCGTGAAGCTAGCCATGAAAAACGTTATATTCCTAGGGATGTTTGCTGGATCGAATAGGCTTGT
>JAQGBS010001298.1:0-16274 GCA_034698545.1 Acrobeloides obliquus | reverse complement strand
TTGGATCCGGTGTGTGTAGGGGTGACGTTTAAGTACCCTTTATTAGATATAATAAATATACAACATGCTCGTACACGACCATTCACCGAATTGCCGTTTTATGCCTAGCGAAACAAGGCTTCGTTGAGGGAGGAGCCTGTGACGGCTCTGCCGCCACAATATCGGTAGGCGCTCGGTCTAAGTTTATTTATAAATTATAAATATTGAAAAACTTTTTTATAAAATTGATTTATTAGAGAAATAGACCAGTTACAGAATTTCCACAATTATTTATTAAGAACATTAATAGGTTGAACTGTTATTGCATTAACTGTACTTTTTACAAAATTCTTCTTTATTTTCCTGAGAAAAAATCTTCGATATGGTCGAATCATTATCATATTCATAACACAACTTATGGGTGCACTTATAATTACCAAATTAAATCCAATCACACCAATCCTTAAGTCTACGATATTAAAAGTAATCATTATTATCGGAATACAAGAAGGACTTAACACAAATGCTAGAACAAATATACTTTCAATCAAGGCGGATTTGTAGAAAGATTTTTGTAGGCCTAAAGTTTTCTTGGTTACAATGTGGCTGGTAGCTCGAATGGTCTTGATGAGCAGGAAATTGAAAACGAAGAGCATAAGTAGGAAAATAAGTATCTCTACAGAAAGTAAAAAAATGGTCAAACCGATCCATATGTTAGCATGTGCAACATTGACGCTAGCTGATGGCTAAAATTTTGGTTTTTTGCGATAATTTTCCTTGTAACATTTTAAATTTTTGACTCTGTCAACTCTTAATAATCTACCACACCTGGGAACCGGACCCAGTTTGGATCGAGGGTGACGGATTAGGAGCGGTGGCGGATTAGCGAGAGTCAACTGTATTCAGAAAGTTAATAAAAAATGGAACATTTTTCGTTTTCACGACAACTTCTGAATCGTTATAGTTTTCGAAATAAATGCATTTGAAATTTGAATTCGATTTTTGAAATTCATATTTTCGTTGTAAAACACAAACTTTTTGAAGTTTTTGGCGAGAGAGAGAGTTTTTCGGAAAATTTTTGCCTTTCGGCCCCCCTCCATCTTTTGGGGCTCTCGCGGCACAGAGGGGGTCGTAATTACGACCCCCTATTCTGATTTTTTGTACTGGGGAGTTTTTCGGCATGGGGAACTCGAATCCGAAGGAATTTTTTGATTTTGACCACGGGAAGGTACCCCATAAAGGGTTAAAACCCAAAACGGGGGTTTTACCTCGTATGGGGTACCTCTTTGTAAATCATTTTTTGACCATATTTCTGAGGCCTAGGACAAAAAATAAGGGCAGATTCGTGTTCAACGCCTAGAACAACTTTAGGAGGGTTGAAAATTTCGTCAAAAATTGACTTATATAGCCAAATATCAATCGTTTAAAATAAGGATACATCTTTGAGAGCCAAATTTTTTTTTAAAGTTTGAATATTGACACGAAAACATGAGTTACGCTCAAAAAGACTGATTGGATCGTATTTGTCATACATTTTTGCTTACTACTAAAAAAAATTTCATCAAAAACGAACGAAAAATGCCGATTTTAGATGTATTTTTTGAGCGGCAACAACTTATTCAACAACCCATTAGATCAGTATAATGCAACCTCGAGAGAAAAAATTCCCATCATATAAAACAAACGAAATTATTTAATAGTATTCTGACAAAAACAATTTTTTATATGTTACTTTACTAATTATTGAGCTTATAAAAATATGAACGATTCCACTGTAAGTTTTTAAAGATAGCTATAGATGATGATTTTTGTTCCTAACCAGTGTGAGAGGTGACCAGTGCTGTCAAAATTCTACCTTTTTTGGACAATTTTCGACTCTGAAGACGAATGTTCGTCCTCGGTTGTTTTGGACTTGTACCGTTACAAGGACATTGGAGACATCGAAAAATCGTTTGTAAAACCTAATTTAAAGTGTTAGATGAGCTAGAGAACTAAAGTATCTCGCTCCATTTTTTAGATGTGAGCATGTTGTCATCATGACCCGTACCAATAAAGCTAGCGATAATCGCTAGCTAAAGCTAAGGATAATTATCCTTAGCTAAGACTAGAAAAATCCGCAGCTAGAATTCGTACCAATAAAGCTAGCGATAACTTTATCCCTAGCTAAGGCTAACTATCCCTAGCTAAAGCTAAAGATACCTATCGCTAGTTAAAGCTATTTGCAATGTATTTTTAAAATAATTACAGCATTCAGTCTTCTTTCTTTTAACGTTCTATTTTTTTGTTGAAAATTTGTGTTAATCTAGATCAAAATCGTTTTTAGCAATATGTTTACAAAAGTTATGTTAGATCGTTTGGCTGAGCTTGTTAAAGATGACAAGCATGAACTCTTTCCGAATTTGAGAACTACAAATGCAGCAGCAACTCAAGCCTTGAAAATTTGGAGAGGGGTAATATCCAAGCCTTCTTATCCTGTCCCCCCCCCCAAGCAAGAGCTTGGGAGAAAATTGCCAAAATTTTGAATAAAGAGTTTCCTAATAACACCCACACTGTGAAACAAATAGAAATCAAGTGGAAGAACTTAAAGCAAGACGCAAAAGAAAAAATCGAAAAAGTAGATTTTGACCATTTCTGATAATAAAAAAACATTTAAGCCAAAAAAACATTTTTATACGGTTCGTTTTTTAAATACGTGTCGATAGATGAAGAGATGATTTTATCTATTAGATTTTACTTTTTTAAATGTTTTTTAGATGGTTAACGAAGAAGAAGAAGCCAACTTTATTTTTTTGGAAGCTTCGACTTCGATGGA
This sequence comes from Acrobeloides obliquus, assembly GCA_034698545.1. Lineage (NCBI taxonomy): Eukaryota > Metazoa > Nematoda > Chromadorea > Rhabditida > Cephalobidae > Acrobeloides > Acrobeloides obliquus. The sequence continues at coordinate 13,483 of JAQGBS010001298.1, read as the reverse complement.
AAATTCTGCTATTCCGTCAACGCCTTCGGGTTTTTTGAGTGCTTCTAATGAAAATGCATTGGAAAATTTGAAAACAGATAGAAATCGCAAGTTTATCGATGTTATGAAGGGCGATGAAACTAAAATTGAAACAAAACAGCGCCGAATGCCTATTATTGAAGTACAAAGGGCTGTATTGGAACAAGAATTGACTAATGCACAGCGAACAGCTGGAATTTTGGACAAATTTGAACGTGTTTTGGATAAACTTGAATGGTTTATTGATAAATCGAATGTTTAGGTTATGTTTTATATCTTTGTTTGGGCACCATGACATTCGTTAACTTTTTTTACAGTTAATTTTTACAGTAATCGGAGATCATTTGGTGTTTTTTCGTCGTATGAGTAAATAAATAGTGTTTTATCAAAAATCGAGCCATTTTGGGCTATTTTTGCTTCATTTTACACGAAAAGTTAACAAGCTCAAAAAGTTAACGAATGTCATAATATCTTTATATTTTGTTTTGTTTGATTATATATTTTGTTTTTCTTGATCCGTAAATATTTATTATAAGCAGTTCAACAAAAACTCAAATCCTTTAACAATTATTCCTACTAAGTAAAATTTCAACGATAGCATTTCTATATGTGTTGATGGTGATTTCGTTTTAACAAGCTAAAACTTGAATTTCGACAGAAATTGATCCTTCTTTGCTTGATTTTGGGGCTATTTCATCCCGGACGATGTCACCTATATACTAAAAACTAAGGGAAAATTTACAAAATTTTTACAAAAAAAAATTTACAAAAAATTACATACCATAATTGATATCAAATCGAAATCTTCTGTATAAATCTTGGCCATTAAGCGTGTCAAGCAGGTTTTTTCTTGGTAGATAGACTTTACTCGGTGTCAAAAGTTCATCACCTTCTTCTTCGTCGTTAAAAACTCGAACAAATTGCATAAATCTAGCCATTATCTCTAAAAAAACCGAAGAATATTCCAAAATAGACAAAAGATTTTCACAAAAAACGAAAACTCTCTGCAAATTCGGTAGAAAACTATAAAATTAGTCGAAAACAACATTTTTTTAGCCTCCTAGTTAGGAGGCTAGAGATACCTAGCTCTAGCTAACGATAATTATCGCTTTATTGGTACGGATAGTTAGCTAAGGATTTTTATCCCTAGCTAAGGATAAATCCGTAGCTGCAGCTAGTTTTGTTGGTACGGGTTATCCTTAGCTACGGATTTTTATCCTTAGCTAGGGATTTTATCCTTAGCTTTTATCTTTATTGGTACGGGTCCATATGATTAGGCAGAGAATTCTTGCTAAATGCACAAGCGTAGGCATATTACATAAATGACCGAATTAATCATATTTCCAACATTTCACAATAAATGATAAAAGTGCAAAAATATATCACAATAGATTTACACTAATCCATTTTCTTTTGAGAAATCTCGAACTTCTCAACACTTCAACAACGAGCTTCCCCTTCAGGGTTCTTGTCCAGATTCTTCGCCTTGTTGACATCCGTGATCATACCCTAAAGGACCCCCCTAAAATTTCGACTTTATGCTAGATGGGTTCAGAAAAATTTTGACGACTAAAAAAAGGATAAAAAAATTCTAAAAAATAGGAGGCATATAAATTTTGATGTTAATAAACAATAGAATTATCATGTGATTTTGAATTTCTCATAAAGAAATTAACTTTTATTTTATTAATAAACCATATAAAGATTCATATGCTAGTACAGTCAAACCCTTAACTAAGCCCACCGCTCGGGAGGGGGAGGCTTAGTTAGGGATTTTTTCGATAATTTAGACAAAACCGTCGGCAAATTCACAATAACAAGTTAAGATTCCATACTCTGATTATTAGGGTGCGCGTTATCAGTCGTGCCGCGCTTGACACGACGTTAGCAGTTGTTCCGTAGCACTACGGCACAACTTTAGCAGTTGTGCCGGTCGCGCCGCTGTTATAAAACGGCGGCACGGCTGATAACGCGTACCCTTAGCTGCCGCTTGAATAATTTTGAGCAATGCGCATATTCATGTTATAAAAAATCGGGAGACGGCTTAGTTTGGAATTTTGGGAGGGGTGGACTGGGTTAGGGATGGGCTTAGTTTGGGTTTGACTGTATTGTTGTATTTAATTCGAATCATAGCCACCGGAGTGTTAAGTTTCTGTACTTGTTCACCTATATTTTTCTTACAACAAAAGTATGAAAACAAGTGTACAAAAGCAGCACGGTATTCGCTGCTAAAAAATTTCATAACTAATATATTCCTTTGAAAAGTTGACTACCTGAAGCAAAAATACACATAAAAATTCATAGCAAAACCAATATGAAGGAGTGCTCCAAAATAGTAAACAACCACCGTAAAAATTTTTGGCTCAAAAAGTATCTTGGTTAATAAAATACCTATTTGGCTAGCTGGCCAACCAGCCGCCATGACTAGTGTGATGACTGTTAAAGATTTCAAAATTTTTCTTGTAGCTCCAGAAACTAATAAAAAATAGTTCTTTTTAAAAAAATATTAGTTTTCATACCTTTCATAGTTTTAACCAAAAACCATATATAAGCGTATAATAAAACAAGACTTCCACTTATACTCAAATGATAATAGGACATAGCATCCCTCAACGAGCCACGATTGAATTCGAATGCGGTGCAATAAACATAGCTAAAATAATATAAAAAAATTATTTTAATCTAGTGTTTTTTGGTAGTGCGACGGATGAGGACGAACATGTCAAATAACCGAAAATTTTGATTACGTAATATCTGGATGACCCCAAATGTCACGTCCTTAAATGTCCGTCCTCAAGTGTCGCGTTCTCAAATGTTCGTCGTTATCCGTCGCATCGCCGTTTTTTTTTACTTGTTGGCTTCATCAAGCATAGGTCCATAAGCAAGTATAGCCCAAACTATGCTACTTATCAAAGGAAAACATAATAAAATGCAAAGATATTTAGTTTGACTAATATTTCGAATTCTATAAAATATCTTTAAAAAAAGAAAATCTAAGATGATACAGTAGCGGGCGAAAAAAGGCCAAACATGTAAAATTTATTTTTACGAACAAAAATAAACTTATGCTATATGAAAAACAACTCAAAATCAACAAAAACCATGCTTAAATATTCAATATTTAGTGACGTACTTTTTCGCTTTGATGACAGCTTGCATGCGGCGCGGCATAAACTCGATCAAGGTCACAAGCTTCTCGTGTGGAATTCGAGCCTACTCTTCCTGAACTGCCTGAAAGAGCTCGCCGGCGTTGCGGAAATGCCTACGGCGAAGTGGCATTTTCAATTCCATCCATAGATGCTCAATAGATCTGGGCTTTGTGTAAGCCAGACAAGAACACGGACATTGACTCTGGGGTGGCGAAACCAGAGTCTCATCAGTTTCAAAGGTGAGACTCTGGCTTATACGATGGGTCTTTTAATCTCTTCTGATATGGCTTTTCCAGGCATATTTTGCTTAATATGTGAGCGGTGAGACACTTGCGGACGGGACATTTGCGGACAGACATTTGCGGACGGGACATTTACGGACGGGAATTTTGCGGAAGCCGATAATTTTTTTAAATTTTTTCAAAAAATTTAAATTTTTCAAACGTTTTGTCCGCAAATGTCCGTCCTCCCGAACCGTGAAAACGCTTCCTTGACCCTGGTTCAGGGAATAGATATGTATTTACGTAAATAAATTGATTTTTGCTTCAATACACCGATTTCTTCCCTGAATCAGGATCAAGGAAGCGTTTTCATGCTTCGGGAATGCGCGGAATCGATTTTTCGCATAAAATTATCCCTAAAGGGTCACTTGTTAAAAAAATTTCTACTCGACCCTACTTTGGACCCCCTCCCCTTTAAGATGAAAATTAAAGAAATTTCTATTAAAATTGCGCATAATTACATGAAACAACTAATTTTACACGTTTGACCCAAGTTTTTTGTTTGATACTGTAGATTTTGTGATCACATACCTAATAGGGGCTATGATATTCAATAATCGATCGACTCCTATCATTAGTGTTATGCCGTAACTCATACTTATACAAAACACAGGAATAAATTGGATATACCAACACGTTCGAACGGTCATAAAATGTTGATTGCTTAAGAGAAAATAAAGGGATGAAGGAACCCATAACTCAAATAATACATCAGACGCAGCCTCAATGGCTATGAGGAGATTGCAAACACCTTGAAGAGACCTAAAATTTTGAGCATATGATTAAACAAAAATAAGCTCATTTTTGGAAATAGTGGAGCTCGGATTAACTACGCCGAGAACGTTGAAATATAGGAAAATTTTTTCAAATTAGACAAAAGTTTTCGGACCCGGACCTCCTGGCTACCATCCAAGAGCACTACCATTGTGCTCACCGTCAAGTATTCACCAATTAACGGGCACCAGTTGTAGGTCTCGGTAGCACAATGGTAGTGCTATTGGACGGTAGCCAGGATCCGGGTTCGAATTCCGGTCGGGTCTGATAACTTTTGCCTAATTTTAAAAAAAAATTTTCCTAACAAAAAACAAAAATAGTGGAAGAATTTACTTCCGTGTCATAGTTACTAGAACAATACAAGAGTTCCCAAAAATTCCAATCATCGACACTGCAACCATAAATGAAATTGGTGATATCAAATGATCTAGTAGATAAATTTGTGTCTAAATTTGGCAATCTTTACAATTTTACTTGTCCTGTACTTTTATATTCATAGATGGATAGGAGGTAAAACCCTTTTGCGTGGGGTCTAAAGGAAATTTTTTCTTTCGGTGCCGGGGGGGGGAGTGGGTATGTGCCGGAATAGTGGTGGTACTATAGAGTAACTTGGTTGATGCCCTTCTTGTAACCATTTTTTAACATTTTCTTCACACCTAAACTTCTTAAATGGCGGGTCCTTGAGTCGAAGTCTTAAAATCTCCCCCCTCCCCGTTTTTTGGGGCCCTCACGACGTGGGAAGGGAGTCTTAATTACGACCTCCTATTCATGTATGGTCCTGTTCTATCCTGTACTGTCCTGTCCTATTCTGTTTTGTTTTGTCATGTCCCATAATAGCCTTCGAGCGGGGGTAACTAAGGCCCCTAGAATCTTCTCACCGTATTATTATCCATAGCTAGAACTTTAAAAGTTAATCGAGCACCATAAAATAATTTAGATATATATCAAAAGTAGTCAATCTTATAGAGTTTTGATTAAATTTTCTTTTCGTATTTATTAGCTACACCGTTATAAAATTTTCCTACAATTTTGCCTACATGAAACCTTGTGATTCTTCTTTCTTCTCCTTCTTTCTTTGTGTTTGATTGTTCCTTGCGTGCTTTTATATTGAAAAGTTTTTATGACATCGCATGTTTTCATGAGAGTGCATGATATTAGGAACAATAGAAGAGAAAATAATTATTTTTCTATCTCAAAAGGCAATTTGAACGTAAGAAATAGGATAGTATTAGAGCTCTTGGCAACGAGCATTTGGCAACGCAAAACGAGCTTTTGGCAACGAAAACGAACTTTTGGCAACGCCAAAAGTGTAAAAAAAATAGCATTGCCAAATGCTCGTTGCCAAAAGCTCTAGTACCAATAGGATGATATCAACAAAATTGCAAGTGGGCAACTAAGATTTTTGTACAAGAAGAAGCCTATATGATATTAGAAAACAACACAATAACGAACTTAAAAAAGTTTATTTGTTTAAAAAAGTTGTTAAAGCATCGTTTCTGAAAGAATCGAGCTTCCGGACCGATAAACTTTTTGATCAAATTTTTAATTTTTGCTTGCATAACATTATAGTTTGTAAAGTTTTGAGCAACTTTTGTTTGTGGGGTCCCATTAGATTCGTTTGCTGGTTGGATATTGACCCAGTACCAAGTTGAAGACCAGGCATTTTTTGGTCTTACATGTAAGCCAGACCTGAAAAAATTCTATCTTTTTAAGGATAAATTGTTTTGACTTGAAATCTTTTTTATTTTGGGGTCATCCAGATATTACATATAGGGCTTTTTGAAAAATTCAAGCATCACTTCGTGCATGTTCCTTGTTAATTGAAAAAAGTATGAACCTGATCTTTTAGGGTAAAGTGTTGTTTTTAAGGGTGCGTTCAAGCATGTCAAAAAGTTGTCAAAAGTTGTTAAGAAGTTGTCAAAATGTTGTCAAAATAAACAAATTACTTGAAAATTTTTTGACAACTTTTCGACAACTTTTTTGACATGCTTGAACGCACCCTAAAAATGTCATATAGAAAAAGTTAAAAACTAAACATCACCGTTAATTACTAATTCCGAGTGGGGAATTCCGTTTCCTCGAAAAGTCGAGACGGAACGGAAAACACCAATCTGCACCCTCTTTAAAGGGAGGGGGGGGGGGTAAGAATTAGGGGCTAATCTCGGTCGAAAATTTTTTTGCCAAAACAGCCTATATAGGAGTAAAATCATGCGAAAATCGATTACGCGCATTCCCGAAGCGCGAAAATACTTCCTTGACCTTGATTCAGGGAAATAGATGTGTGTGTTGAAGAGAAAATCGAAAATTTTTGAAATTTTCCCCTCAAAATCATATTTCTGGAGGTAATTTCATGCAGGGCATCGATTACGCGCTTTTCTGAAGCTTGAAAACGTTTCCCTGGCCCTGGTTCAGGGAAATTAGTAAATATTGGATTTTCGTTTCAATGCACACATCTTTTTCCCTGAATCAGGGTCAAGGAAGCATTTTCACTTTTCGGGAATGCGCAAAATCGATTTTTCACATGATTTTATCTCTATATAGGCTGTTTTGGCAAAAAAATTTTCGACCGAGATTAGTCTCTAATTCTTACCACCCCTCCTTTAAGGAAAAAATGCGACGTTTAATATTGAAGGATGATTTTTCAGATAGAATAATCATTGTCGCCTATTTTTAGAATTTATGTTAACCATATTCGATATGTGGTCATCCGAGAGTGGTCATCTCATTCCTCCGAATAGCGGTCATTCTTCATTGTGCACGCGCATTGTTTCATTTGACCTACAATCTAATAGATTCGCATTTCTTACTTTTATAAAATAATCTTATGTCGCATATTAAATTGGAAATTGAAATTTTCGGATAAATTGAACTTTCATTTTTCGTTTTGTTTGTTCAGACATTTATAAGTTGTTAGGTCAAGTATGGCAACAATGTGACGTTTTTCTAAAATGATACTTGAATTATTCGAGTGGTATTTATATCAATAAAATTATTTGTGTATAAATTAGAATATACGTGACTTTTCGGTTAATTCAAAAACGAGGATTTTTAGTTTATATTAGGGGCTAGGGTTAGATCCGGCCGGTTAATTTGGCTCAATCAGACAGGCACTTCTTTCTATCATTTTTCCCACCACACCACCGAGGCTTGTTGTTGGAAAGACGTCTTTTCAACCCAAGTACTAATGCCTTGTTTACAAAAGTGTGAAACAAATATCATATTTTTTTGGACGAGATGGCCAAGTGGTAAAGCTCTCGCTTTGCACCAAAGGGCAAGGTTTGATCCCCAAGGTCGAAATTAGAAATATCATAATTTTGTAGTTTGTATGATTGCATCATACAAACTACAAAAACCGGGATTCGACCTCTGGAATTTTTTGTAGTTTATATGATGAAATCTTAAATTATGATATTTCTGATTTTGACCTCCTGGATCGAACCTTCGCCCTTCACAGTGCAAAGTGAGAGACCACTTGGCCATCTCGTCCGGACTTTTTTCCCATTAGCGGCGGAAACGGACTTTATCCTCAGTGGTGCAGTGACAAAGCATCGGCTTTTTGTCCACAAGGTCGGCTTCGAATCCCGCTTGCAGATAATTTTTTTGCATGTTGTAAAAATCGAAAAATTTTCTAACTTTATTACCACATAGCTCAAAAAATTTATATCCAATCAATCAAGCGACTATTATATTCGTTTTTTCCACATTTTTTCCTAACTTTTGAGCTAGGTCTTGAAGAAATCTGAGTTTCTTAGACCTTGAAGGTCCCTTGTTAGTTGTTGAAAATGGAAAATTTAGAAAAATTCTAGTGAAAATCACTTTGATTATTGGGAAATGGCTAAATGTTGTAGTCGCTGTCATATTTCGGTTTTTCATGCTGAGCAAATCAATGCATTAGGCCAGCTATATCATAAACAATGTTTTCAGTGTTGTAAGTTATTCAGTTAGAAGTGGCTACGCTATGGGGGGGGGGAGCAAAGGAGTAGTCAAGGGGCAGGAGGGTAGGTGGCCCCCATAGGTGGACAAATGTGGGTGGAGGGGGGAGGAGAGTTTGGTGCTGGGTTGGGTCCCCCAAAATTTTCAAATCTTAAAAATTTACTTTGGTCCTCTTTACGTTTCTTTCAAAAATTTGTCAAAATTTTTCTTTTGGCGTAGGGAAAGAAAATAAGTATAGGGTGGCTCAAAAAAAGTTTCACTTTACCATTTTTTTCATGGATTTTTGAACCCAAAAATTATTTTTCTAAAAATGGTCCTATTAGAGGTAATTCGATGCGGGGAATCGATTGTGCGCATTCTCGAAGTTTGGAAGTATTTCCCTGATCCTGATTCAGGATCAGTGTATTGAAACGAAAATCAACATTTTAGTTTTTATGTTAAAATACTCGTTTCTGGGGTTTTCGATGCGAGGAATCGATTGCGCGCAGCAAGAAAGTATTTTCAAGCTTTGGGAATACGTGCAATCGATTCCCCGCATTGAAAAATCCAAAAACGAGTATTTTCATATAAAAAACTAATAAATTTTATTTTCGTTTCAATACACTGATCCTGAATCAGGGACAGGGAAGCATTTTCAAGTTTCGGGAATGCGCGCAATCGTGCATAGAACCCCTAAGTTCTTGCATAGAACCCCTAAGTAGGCTTATTTTTATGAAAATTAAAAACTTGAACATTTTTGAAAAAATAGTGCAAAAATTGAATTTTTGTTTTTGGGACACCCTTTATTAACAACTAAATTTTAGCAAACCCATCTTGTCATCGCCTTCTTGATGCAAGCTCTTTCAAGGCTCATGATGGAAAGGTTCTTTTTTATTTTTTCAAAATTAGAAAAATATGTAAAACCAGAAATTATTTTTAGATTTTTTGTAATTTTTGCTACGATGAACGGGTACATAAATCAAAATTTGACGTTCTCGGAACAAATCGGTTAAACACATCAGAAGAAATCGAACGCGCGTATCAGCCAGCCGCTTATTCGATAAAGAAATATGACAACCCTCCTAAATGTGCACCTGATGTCAGCCAGAATTTTGAGTACCGAAAAGAAAATAAAAAAGTGGATTTTTCAATTTGTGTGTGTTACAAAACATTTTAGGAAAAGAAAAATAAAATTTCACCAGTTAACGCGAAAATTATTTTTGCTACAAATTTGCAAAAACCAAATGATTGCAATCGGTGCAATAAAAAGGTTTATGAGGCTGAGAAGATGACTGCTGCAGGACAAGTAACCATTTTTTTGTTAATTTTAAAAATATACAGGGTGGACCAAAAAAGTGGATTTTTATGATTTTTTGGGACCCGAAAATTTATTTTTCTAAGGAGTCATTCACATATCACATGATCAAATCTTTAATATTTTTTTATCCTTCCCCTACCCCCTCCGTGATCAAACATGATCATGGGCTTACCCCCTCTTCCTCCACCGTGATCATGATCAATTTTTTTCTTTTAAAAAATAGACATTTTTGATGTAAAAATGGAAATTTTTTTCGATTTTGACCAATTTTTTTGATTTTGATCAAATTTGTCAAATTACTCCTCGCTACGTGCCTGATCACGTGACCAATGGCCTGATCCCCCCACCATGATCATTTCAACTACCCCACCCCCCTTTCAACCTGATCACGTGATATGTAAACGACCCTTAAGGGTAATTTTATGCGAAGAATCAATTGCACTAATTCCCGAACCCTGAAAATGCTTCCCTGGACTTGATTCAGAGAAACAATTGGGTTTTTGAAAATGCGAAAAAAATACAATTTCCTCTTGAAATACCCTATTTTTCCCTGAATCAGGGCCAGGAAAGCATTTTCAGGGTTCAGGAATACGCGCAATCGATTTCCCGCATAAAATTACCCTAGTGAGGTCATTTTTAGAACACTACATTTTCGGATCCCAAAAAATCACAAAAATCCACTTTTTTTGGCCCACCCTGTAAAATTAATAGGTTTGGCATAAGTTGTGTTTCCGTTGTTCAATGTGCGGCAAATCGCTGGAACCAGGAAAATATTCGGAACGTGAACATGAAATTTTTTGCTCTAGTAAGTGTAAATAGGGAAAGGAACTCTGAAGATAATTTCATAACAAAAAAACCAAAAAAATTGACTGTACAAAGGGACGCTTGAATTGTTCAAAAAGTCCTATATATTCTGAAAGAGCATACCTGATAACCCTTTAGAAATGACAAAATTAGCTGCTATAACTCTTATCCTAAAAAATTACATTACTATATAGAAAAAAATGATTCCTTTAATCAAAAAAGCAGGATGGCTCAGTGGATTGGTTGCAGGCCAATGACTAAACGGCCTTAAGTTTGACTCTCTTACCGTCCAAAAGTTTTTGCCATTTCTTAAAAATTGCTTATTTTCTCAAGATTGTGTTATAGCAGCTAATTTTGTTATTCTTTAAAGGTTATCAGTAATAGCAGTATAAGTGATAATTCTTTAGGAATAACAAAATTAGCTGCTATAACACAATCCTGAGAAAATAAACAATTTTTAAGAAATGGCAAAAAACTTTTGTAAAGTAAAAGAAATCGAACTCAGGGCCGTTTTGTCATTGGTCTGCAACCAATCCACTTAGCCATCCTGCTTTTTTGATTGAAGGGGTCATTTTTTCCTATATAGTAATGTATATTTTTTATCTCCTCTGGATTAGAGTTATGGCAATAATTTGGTTATTCCTAAAGGGTTAGAAAATACGCTCTTTTAGAATATATAGAACTTTTTGAACAAATTCAAACGTCACTTCGTGCATGTTCCCTGTAAATTTTAGAATGCTATGCCAAAGAATTTGGACCTAAGGGTGTAGGCTGCGGAATTGGAGCCGGAATTTTACAAATGCACCAATAATCTAACCACTAATCGACTTGCACTCAAACATTTCTCAAAACAATGCAATTATCTTATCTAATTTTTAAATGTTTTTACGTAATAAAAAGTGTGTTTTATACGCGTTTTTTGATTTATAGCTACAGGGTTGTTCAGAAAGTTTTTTCAAAGTGCCCATAGTGCATTTTTTAGAAGGTTAGTATACGACAATCAATTTGAAAATAATCTACTCATTAGAAATTACTAACATAAGATCTGTATAGAAAATATTGATGTGGTACAATTTTATAGTACATCGGACAAAATCATATAGAGTGCCTATAAGTGCCCATCTAGTACTCATAAGTGCCCATCAGTATAGGGATGTTACATTGCCACCAAAACGTGGCATTTGCTACGTTTTTAAATTTTTTGCCACGTTGCCACATTGCCACGTTTTTGGACTTTTTGACTCGTTGTTGGACGTTTTTAAAAAAAAGATCAAATTCATTAGGACCGATAATTTCAATAAATTTTGAAAAAAATTGATCTTTGATAAAAAAATTCAATTTTTGAGCAAAAATTCGATTTTTAAGCAAAAATTCAATTTTTCAACCAAATTCGCTTTTTGAGAAAAATTTGATTTTTGAGAAGAAAAATTCAATTTTTGAGCAAAAATTCGATTTTTCACAAAAAAATTCAATTTTTTAACCAAAATTCGATTTTTGAAAAAAAATTCAATTTTTGAGCAAAATTTCGATTTTGACCAAAGATTCAAATTTTGAGTAAAAATTTCGATTTTCAATCAAAAAAATGCCACGTTTTGGCATGGTGTTTGCCACTTTTTTTACTTTTGGCATGTAACATCCCTACATTAGTACCTATAGTGCCCATAGTACCCATCTAGTGCCCATTAATGCCTTTAGTGCCTATATGCAATATAGTGCCTATTCGTGCCCATAAGGTATATCGTAGTATACGTATTGTATACTACGATACGTATACTAATTTGGTCCAAAAATATTTTTCAAAAATATTTTTTGGACCAAACTCCCGTTTTTGGACCAAAATCTCGTTACTTTTGGACCAAAGTCCCGTTTCTTTCCCCCCCCCCCCATATAAAGATCTTATGTTAGTAATTTTTAATGAATCAGTAGATTCATTCGAAATTACTAACATATTTTATTCAAAATTGATTCTAACCTTTTAAAAAATAGGACTATGAGCACTTTGAAAAAAACTTTCTGAACAACCCTGTCTACCCGAACAATAAAACACAGTTGATTTTTTGGCGGTGTCGGCAGACTTCTAATGATCTTTTGAAGTTTTTCTTCCGACATCCCAAAAAATGCCCTTATCAGCTTTTAGCTCATAATGGTCTCCGCTGTTTGAACAGCAAGCCCGTAAAAATCAATTTCAATCCAATAAAGAGATTTGGCTGTGGAGTGTTTTTACTTTTACGACTTTGAGTTTGCCGGTTGTTGATATTGGAAGTCAATAATTTACGATTGTAGGCTAACAGTTAGATATTATCATTTCTATAACATTTGAATTTTTAAGTAATAAATTTTTTATAGCCGTAATAATTATATAAATACTAATAATTAAAAGGGGGACTCATTTATACACTAAAATCCAGATTAAAAAAACGAATTTTTATGACGCATACAGGGTAAAAAATAGCTAAAAAATTGATGTTACGCACTCCCAAATTGTGAAAACGCTTCCTTGATCCTGATTCAGAGAAGGAATCGGTGTATTGAAGCGAAAATCAAACATTTTCGGATTTTTATGAGAAAACCCTCGATTTTTAGGTTTTTCTAGGTTTTCTCATAAAAATCCCAAGATTTTTGCTTCAATACACCGATTCCTTCCCTATCAGGATTAAGGAAACGTTTTTACAATTTGGGAGTGCGGGAATCAATTTTTCATCTATTTTTTACCCTGTACACCATAAAACTTCGTTTTTAAAAAAATCTGGATTTTATTGTATAAATGGATCCCCCCTTTAAATGTCATGTTCTGATCAAATGTATAATGGGTTGTTCGGAAAGTATCTCACCAATCTTCATTCTACTAAATCTCGATCCAGAAATCAGTTTTAGACAAAAAAATTTTTCAGTATTAGGCAAAAGTGTATGCTGAATACAATGAAATCAGTCTTTTTGAGGATAAGCCATATTTTCGTGTCAATATCCAGACTTTTCAAAAAATTGGGCTTTCAAAGATTAGACCTTTTAAAAAATGTTTATATTTGCCTATAGAAGTCGATTTTTTACAAAATTTTCGACCTTCCTATAGTTTTCTATGCACTTAACAAGAAATAAAAATTTAAAATGAAAAAATAAGTCTCAATTCACCTTAAAGGGGGGGGGTAAAATTGCGGTACGTTGAAGGCCAAAAAAAATCTGTTTTTGAATTTTTGCAAAAAATGGCCCTACTACCCCTAATTTTATGC
>JAQGBS010001297.1:0-16278 GCA_034698545.1 Acrobeloides obliquus | reverse complement strand
GCGAAAATAAAGGCTACGGACATGCGGTTTTTTTAAACGTTTTCTGGTCTATCGATCTCTCATTTCTAAATTTTTTTTGAATTGGCTGAAAAATCAATTTTTTATAGCACTTTACTTTTTGGGCTATTAGCCGTTTTTTAAAAGTTAATAACCCAAAAAGTAAAATGCTGTAAAAAATTGATTTTTCAGCCAATTCAAAAAAATTTTAGAAATGAGAGATCGATAGACCAGAAATCGTCCGTAACCTTTATTTGCGCTGAAAAAATTGAATTTTTTTACCCATGTGTTCTTTGTATTCTGAAAATTCACAAATAGCAAATAGTCACTAAAATTGAAATATCTCGACAATGGAAAGGAATCCGAATCTAAATTTTTTTAAATTTAGAGAAACGATGGATCTAACTAACAAAATTAAAATTTCCGATGATTCTTTGAAAAATATCTATAAAAATTACTTTGAAATTTTCAAAATTGCAATGGAGTGTGTTATTTCAGGGTCTGATTGTCGGGGATGAAATATTTAATAGTACTGTTTTTTGCCATTGTTTATGAAATTGATGCACGCTGCCCTAATGGCACATATCACGTTGGTGATAAATGTTGTTTTTTTCCAAAAGATTCCAGCCAATCTTTATTAGCAGAAACTAGCTGTCAAAATCAAAATGGAAATTTGGCATCTATTTCAGATCTTGATAATAATGATTATCTAAAAGGTAAAAATTATGGGTCGATTTCTTTACGTCATTGCTGGTTATTGCGAGCAGAATGATCTGCGCTGCATGCAGCCATGCTCAATGCGGTTTGTTCTGAGTGTGCAGAAATCCGTTTTTTAATTCATATTTTTTCGCACGACGCACAGTGTTCAAATTTGTGAAAATCTGTAACAACGTTTAAAAACGTGTTATTTGAGTGCCAATAACATTTTACGAAAGAATTCGCAGCGATCTGTAACTGAGCAAAAAATTAAGGTCTGAACTTTGACTTGGCCATTTCATGATGGGATATTGACCCTTAGATGGCGAAACCAACGTTTTAGAAGCTTAGACACATACTTGGGGTCGTTGTCCTGCTGAAACTCGTCGAATCGATGGCGATGTTGCTTTCAATAAGGCAGTAGATAAGCCCGCAAGAGATCCCTGTATGATTCCTTAGTCATCAGATTCGGTCACTCTTGTCGCCTGATTGTCACTCTTGTCGTCTGAGTGCCACTCTTGTCGCCCGAGTGTCACTTTTGTCATCCCATAATGTCACCCCTGTCGCTTAAGAGGTTGGGTATAAAAGGGGCTCGAAAGACACATACGGGGTCCCTCGGTAACCCGAGATCAATTGTATTATGTTATAAGAGAATAAACGTTTTATAATAATAAAAAAACATGTCGCGAAGGCGAAAAAAGGGTAAAGGCAACTAAAGGTTTTATTGGTCTTAAATATTAACAATAATAAGAAACTGCTAAAAGTCACAACCGCTCGCTACATTGTTCTCCGCATGAAGTGAAGTAGTCCAGAGAAGCTGGACTTTAAATAGTTAGGAAAAGTATTACAAGCAAAACAATAAGAAAGTTTATGAGGACAAAAGCATGAGTCAGGAGAATGACTAAATAATAAATGATAAATATGACAGAAATAATAAAGAACAAATGACAAATATGACAGACGTGACAAAAAATGAGAAAAGATTTAGAAATTACTTGTGACGTCACACTCGTCACAACACCTTCTCTTCCATTGAGCTACTGTCCAATCTTTGTGTTCTTTGGCAAACTTCAAACGGGAAATTCGGTTTTTCTTGGAAATCCACGGTTCCTTGGCCGGCCTTCGATCCCTCAGCCCAGCCTCGATTAGAATCCTTCTAGCTGTCCTGTCCGAAATAGTCACTCCCAAGTTATCGCTGGCATATTTTCTCATATCAACTGCGGTCATAAAAGGATCTTTTTTGACTTCTCTTACAAAATGTAGTTGACCGGGTATAGTTTTTCGCGGCCTCCCCCGAATCTTCTTGTGCTTTACAGTGTGAGCGGTTTTCCAACGATTCCAAATGTTGTACACGGTCTTAATACTAACATAATATTGATCGGCTATATCTTCATGATAGTCGCCTTTCTGCTTGGCTTCGGCGATAAGCTTCCTTAATTCTTCAGATTTATATTTTCCCGGCATAAAATATAAAAAACAAATATAACTAACAAACATTGCAAAAAATTTGAAAAAGAAGCAAGAAAAACAATTTTTTGACGTTTTATAGTTCGTTGTAAAGGTTTTTGGCCGGTACTATAGTTGAAAAAATGATCAATAAGCAAAGTTGTTTGTCTTTCAAAAAACGGGTTAAAATTTTTTTTGGTTGGTTTTACATACCTTTGAAACATTTCTGACAAGAAAAAACTCAAAATCGTTTGGACAAAAAATGAATTTTGGTTAAAAAAAGGAATTTTAGAAAAAATCGAATTTTGGATAAAAAATTATTTGGGCAAAAAATTCGAATTTTGTTCAAGAAATCGATTTCACCTATGGTGCAGGAGCAATTGGCCCAAAATTCATCTTAACGGGAAAACTTAATGGATCCCCGGAGGTCGGAATTATGTGTTTATCGATTTTTTATACACCAGAAAACGGCATCAGTTGGAAGTCTCGGTAGCACAATAGTAGGCAATTGGACGGTAGCCAGGAGGTCCGGGTTCGAGTCCCGGTCGGGTCCGAAAACTTTTGCCCAATTTCAAATTCCCTGGATTTCCACGCCTCGTGTTCCACACGGCTGTGCTCAACTTAATTTTGGGGATAATATGGGAGGTTTCTTATTTTTTACCTTATTACGAGCCAGGTGGGACGATTGAAATAATCTTAGTTTTTAGCTTAAACTTATCTGTTAACTCAATTTTCCCTCTGGCTTTGACAAAATTTCTGCTTTTATACCATCCCAATTTTCATGCCAAAATTTTTTCTAAAAAAGCAATTTTTGAGGAGGTCCGGGTTCGAGTCCCGGTCGGATCCGAAAACTTTTGCCCAATTTCAAATTCCCTGGATTTCCACGCCTCGTGTTCCACACGACTGTGCTCAATCTAATTTTGGGAAGAATATGGGAGGTTGCTTATTTTTTCCGTATGACAATGGAAGTGGGACGATTGTTATAATCTTAGTTTTTAGCCTAAACTTATCTGTTAACTCGAATTTCCCACTGGCTTTGACAAAATATCTGTCTTTATATCACCCCATTTTTTATGCTAAAATTTTTTCTAAAAAAGCAATTTTTCTCTTTTTTATAATCTCATCATGTCAAGCCTATTTTATATCGATTTATTTATCTCCAGCACTTTACTCGGTCTTTTTGGAGCATCGATAATACTGGTTAGTACAATGTTTTGCTCCTCCGCAATATTTTTAAAAATACGAAAAATGATGAATTTAATCGAAAACAATCACAAACTCAGCACTTACCATGACCTTCGACGAGCCGCTTTTATTTGTATTTTCCAAACTTGCCTCGTCTCAATCCATTTGATCATCACTTTTTATACCACTCTTTATGCTACTCTTCTTATGCCAATGATTCCTAAAGCGTCGGCATTATTTTTCTTCGATTTTTACATGATTTCGGACCAAATCAAGTATTCTATATACCAATTTTTTGTGATCGTTGATACTTGTGTGACATTATTTGTCTCGCGGTCTTATAAAAACGCATTGAAAAAGACTTGTTTAAATGTTATTGATTTTATTCGATTTGTATTAACTGGAAAAAGAGTACAAAGAAACGGACAATATTTTTTCTTGTAACTTTTTTTACCTTTTTTTGTAAATTTTTTTACCTTTTTAAGGCCTAATGCTTAAGGCCTAAGGCTTAGGCATAAGGCCTAAGGCATAGCTTATGCCTTAGGCTTTATGCCTAAGCCTTAGACCTCAAGTCTTAGGCCTATTGTCTTAAGGCTTATGCCTTAAGCTTTAGGCTTTAAGCCTTAGATCTTAAGCTTTATGCTTAAGGCTTATGCCTTAAGCCTAAGCCTTAGGCCTCAAGCCTTATGCCTAATCCTTAGGCCTTAAGCATTAAGCCTTAGGCATCAAGCCTTATGCCTTAGGCTTTAAGCCTTAGGCCTTAAGCATTAGGCCTTAAAAAGGTAAAAAAGTTACAAAAAAAGGTAAAAAAGATTACAAGAAAAAATATTGTCCCAAAAAACACAACAACGAATGTTACTTTATAAAAAGTACGGTTGTTAATAATTTTACTGCTAAATAAAATTGTTATTATATACGGTGTATATGTTACCGGCAGAACTGAAAATCCGGCATCTCAGAGATGCCTAGGCAGAACTGAGATTCTCTGTATAGGCATTTAAAAGCATAGGCTTAAGCCTAGACTTAAAGGGGGGTCCAACCTAAATTCTCATAAATGCCTAGGCAGAGCTGTGAATCTCAGTTCTGCCTAAGCATCTCTGAGATGTAGGATTCTCAGTTCTACCTATATATGAGGTGTATTATAAGATTATTAAAAATATACATTAACACTAGAACGGTTTCTTGTAACGGCAGGTGGATTTTTTCATGCTGATCACGAAAAAAATTTCGAAAACGTTTGTTTTTGGGGTCTAGGACCTTTTGAAATTATCTATGTTGAATTTTTGGATCCCTTTTAAAAACAGACTATATCTCCGCGTAGGAAGCGTTTTGGGAGGTGGTTGATCACCCGTTGAAAAGCTGAACTCTGAGCTATACGATGGTATATTAACTTGCCACATGTCCTCCAAAAATTAAATAATTATGGGGCAATCTTTCGATGATTGATATTTTTGAAAGTTATATTAATTTCATGAGTTTCATCCGACTCAAATAAATCCTCATCGACATCATTATTTTTTTTATATACTCAAGATCTGCGTCCCTCTAAATCGGCCCCCCCCCCCCCCCCATCCACGTATGGACCAAGGGATAGTTTTTTGTTCCGGACAATGTTTAACAAAACAGCCCAAATGGCCGAAACTTAACGGAACCGGGACACAACCCTGTTGTATAGTGTTTAATGACCCTCCCTTCAAAATCCGAGGGTCATGCTAGTTGAAGTCAAAGCGAAATTTTTCATATTTTAATTTTTCACTATATTGTTATTAAAAAAAATTGCATTTTTGAGCGAAAATAGCGATATTTTGAAGATTTTTGATGAAAAAGTGTCATTTTTAGTGAAAAAATTGAAAAAATCAAGAACAACAAAATTTACGCGCAAAATTTTTGCTAGCTGACTTTGCCCAACCCTTGCTATTTTGCTAGGTAGACCCACCCAATTTGAGTGGGGGCTGGGGGAGGGTCTTTGAATTTTTAAAAACACTGTCCCTGCGTGTGAGACTTTTTTGAGAGAGTACCCCATAAAAGTGGTGTCAATAATCTTCTCTCATCGTCCCCCTACAACTTAAGTTCTAGCATTAGAAGTTTAAATCTAACGTTCCCATAGATCGTCTGTACAGAAATTACACGTTTATAGTAGTAGGATTTTCTTCTTCGCCACAAATATACCCGTAATCTTGCGTTTCCCTAAACAAAATTGTTCTAAATTTTGTGCTCAATTCACTAAAACTGATTCTTGTCTCGACGTTTTCTTCCCAACAGGAGCACATAATTTCATAGACTTCATCAGACGCATTTTCTGGACACTCCATTCTTTTTCCACTCTTCAAAAATTCTACAATTCTATCAGCCTCCATCGTAGCATATGGCAACTTTCCACCGCTGAAAATTTCATGCATCAAAATCCCAAAGGACCAAACATCGGATTTTTCAGAGAAAGTTCGATGTAAAAGTGCTTCAAGAGAAAGCCATCTCATGGGGATCTTCTTTTCCAATGAAGCTTGATAATTTAAAGTTGCATCATCACAGCTACAGCAAAGGCCAAAATCGGAAATTTTAGCGTTGTGACTTTCTATGAGGAGGATGTTTCTGGCGGCTAAATCGCGGTGAACTAGTCTTTTGGAGACGAGATATTCCATGCCTAAAAATTTGTCATTTTATTTTACAAATAAATTGGGGGACAGAGCGCTATCGCGCTCGGAGGGGAAGGAGATTTTATGATCCGAGCGTTCCGAACAAGATCTCCGTCCTGATCCGATCGTTTCCGAGTGCCTCCGAGTGCTTCCAGTGCTTACGAGTTTTTACAAGCGCTTAAGAATTCTTCTTTTAACGAAAAAAATTCGTTAAAATTTGAAAAATTTTCATTTTTAATAAACTTTTTTCAATTTTTTCAATTTGATTAGTTTTTCAATTTTTGAGAAATTTTTCGATTTTTGAAAAAATTTTCAATATTTGACTTAGGAAACATTTTAAGAGTCGAATAATATTTTAAAAAACTCATGCGTTTTTTCAAATATTAGTTCAAAACACACATTAGTTTAAATTCTTATTAGTTCAAGTGTACATGAGCCGAAATGTTAATGCCGAATTTTTTCGCCATTCGACCATGACGGCGCATTATTAGTCAAAATTAAATTGCAATGATAATCCTTCAGTTAAACACAATATGGGTCTGAAAAATTATTCTTGAAGGTGATCTTGGTATCATTTTTATTCTCTTACCGAGTCCTATCTATTGATACAGGCCGTGACGGAATTGAACTTAAGGTGAAGGAGATAGCACAAACAAACACACATAGTTAGTTTAATGTTTTTATAAAAAATTGTTCAACAAAAATTAAGGGCAAGCCAAGGCGAAAAATTGTCAATTTTTCAGGTTTGGAGAGAATTGAAGTACAGGATGGTCTAAATTTTGCTTACTTTAAGATTTGCTCATAAATTTTGTAAAATAAATCCGTTTTTGATAATCTTTTTTTATTTTCATCCTGAGACTATCGAAAAACGATTTTTATATTTTTAAATGGTCTGAGTATTAAACGAAAATTTGAATTCCTTAAGGAATTTTTGACAAATTCCACCGTCAATCGATAGAGCGCATCGAAAAATGGTAGTTCCCCTATTTTCGTTAAAGGATTTGTAATTTTCGAGGAAATTGAATTCAAAGTTTACAAAAATTATTCAAATTTCGACCATTTTTAGTAAACTTTGAATTAAATTTCCTTGAAAATTACAAAATCCGTTTTTTACAAAAATTGGGGAACTACCGTTTTTCGATGCGCTCTATCAATTGACGGTAGAATTTTTCTAACATTACTTAAGGAATTCAAATTCAAAATTTCGTTTCAATACTAAGACCATTTATAAATAAATCGTTTTTCGATAGTCTCAGTATGAAAATAAAAAAAATGATCAAAACGGATTTGTTTTACAAAAATTATGAACAAATCTTAGTGTAAGCAAAATTTGGACCACCCTGTACCACTTTCTCATCCCGATAATTTGAGTGCTCACACTCCAATCATATAGAGGTGAGCATCTTTAAGAAGACTAGTGAGTGAAGAGGAGAGGGAAAGGAATGAGTGGAATGTATTAAAAAATAAGTAATATTACCTTGTACAATTTGCCATAGTATCGAAATGAAATGCTTGAACTGAACATCGTGATTTTCCCTCACATAACTCAACAAATTTCTTTCACACAACTCCAAAACCAAACAAGGCTTGTTTTGCTTCATGCTCCACCCTAACATCGGGACGATATGTTCGTGATATCCAATCTTTTTCATCATCTCAATTTCTGTTTCTAGTATTTTTGACTCATTATTTCCATACTCATTAGCTATTTTAATAGCCACTTTACAATCTTGAAACTGTGTTGTTTTGGTATTTAATGAGGCTAAGGCTGAAGTGCCAAACAATTTTCCGACATATACATTTGAGCTGAATCCAGTGCCCAAGGGTTCTTCGTACTTTACTTCAAGTCGTTTTTCTTCAATCCAAAAATTGTCTAGTTTTTTCAATTCTTTTGGTTTTCCTTTTATTGTTGATTGTACTTGCATTTCAATAGCTAAACATTTTTAAATACAATCTATAATAATTTACCCATCTGATCGAGAAGCTCTCTCCTCTTTTCTCTTCTATAACGTAATATACAATAAATTAACATGAAAGTAGTAAAAATAAATATGAAAATACCAACACCTGAGAAAATGAGCAAATTGCGATAGTTCGAATGTTTTGGATCTGTTGTGCTTAGAGGTGTGAAAGTAGTAGTTGATGTTGTTGGCTTAGTCGTGGTCGAAGTAATAGTAGTAAGTGATGAATTTGTGATCGTAGTAGTGGTTTGAGAAAGCTCACATATATATGGATAAGGGTTATTACAGTCAACGCTATACCATTGAGCATTCGTAAAAATTAGTACTATGCAATTTTCATAAGTATTGTTTTTAGGATTTCCTAAATGAAAATCATAAATATTAAAATCCGATTTCCTTGTCCGACTGTAAGCTCGCTCGTCCGTCGGTTCTAACTCACGAAGCGTGTACTCTGTGATAATAATTTTTTATTAATAATTCCGTTTTTTTAAATATTATTATTTTTAATACCTGGGGCCCAATTTATATAAGAAAAAGGCTGTCCATTTATCCATATCCATGTCCCATTGTCTTTCCATCCACCTAGCCAGGTTGCGTTCGAGCCAGCAATGTATGTTTTGGCCAAATCTAAATAATTCAATATTAATACACGATACGGATCACAAAAGTGTGCAAATTGTTGAAAATCCGTAAAAACGTGTTATTGGAGTGTCAATAACATTTTACGAAAGAATTTGCAGAAGCCTGTAACTGTGCAACAATTAAGACTTTAAAAATTGGACGCTGAAGAAATTGAAAGAATAGCATATTAAGACGCAAAATCTGATGGATTCGAATTATATATGGCCTCTCGGCACAAAATTTTTTCCAACGTATTTTGGTAGAAAAAATCAGGGTTTTAGCGGTAAATTCAAATTTAAAACAGGAGGTCAAAACTATCCAACTTCAAACGTGATTATCTCAAAGACATTAGCGATTTAGAATTTACTGTAAAAACAATGCTCTAGTTTTCATGACTTTTCCGAATATATAAATTATGGCAACTTTCGCTAATCTAAAGAATTTTCAATTTTTGACCTCCTTCAGTTTTAGCTATGGACACATTTTTTCTGCACTTGTGGATTTTTTAAAGCTGACTTAATTTTGTAGTGTTAGTATTAAATTAATTTTTTAAAATAAAATAAGGTTAGCCACGGGTGAATTAGGGTCAAAAATCGGACCCGAAGGAATTTTTCGACGCCCCTGAAGTCAAATTCTGCAACACATCTAGAAAATAACTACTGAAGCATATTCGTCAAGTGAGCATACAAAAATGTAGCTCGTTGCTCCCCCCTTTCACGTAAAAAAATCTTTTGAAATGATCGAGATATGGCTCTTTGAGTACCAGGGACTTTAAAAAACTCGAAATCTAGAATTTTGGCAACTTCCAAGCCATTTTGGACCATACATGGGCAAGGGGTCCGACCCAACCCACGTCGCAAATTGACGAAAATTAAGGGGGACCTCGCAAACTTTTGCTCAAAAGTGCGAGATTGAATAGAACTCTCAATTTGCGAGGTTAAATTCAACCTCGTAAATTTTGAAAAAAATCAGACAACCTCACAAATTTCGAAAAACAATTTTAGACAACCTCGCAAAATTGTGATTGTCCGGACCCCTTACCCTTGTATGCTTTGGACCCCTTCCGTCATCTTTGAGACAAAAATCATATTATTTTTGCAAAGTAAATTGTTTTCTACCAAAATAATTTGGAAAACAATTTTGTGCCGGGGCAGTCCGAATCTCTCAGACTTCACGTCTTAAATCGTTTCAATAAATACGATTTTATTGAAATTCAGGCAACTTTGTTGCATTGGGACTCGGAAAGCACCTCATATGCTAATAACCTTTTATGGCAAGAGTCATTTTTATGATTGAGGTCTCAAAATGCTTTCAAGAGGAGTAGAATCAAAGTTACGAAGACAGATTTTTTCGACACTAAAAAAATTTTTTTGTTAGCCCCCAAAATGCCTAAATTTTGAAGTTTTTGGCTATTTTTCGAAACCAAAAAGAAAAATCGCTTCATACAGTCAATCCTCGATTATCCGATCTCCTCCTGTCGATTAAGAGAGCCTCGATTATCCGACCCTCCCGAAGGGGTCGGATAATCATGGGTTGACTGTAACTTTGTTCTCTAGTCTTCAGCAATCGTTTGAGCCCTCGATCACAAAAAATGGTTTGTACCATAAAAAGTGATTAGCCTCGGAAATTTGCAAAAAGTGAAAGATTCAAATAAATTTTAAAAAATATTGAAAAGAGCTTTTGAAAAATTTCTTATAGAATTACAGATTAAAAGGAGTAGAATATTGTAGAAAAAATTATTCGATTTCATTTATTTTTCGCGGAGATATGGCAACTTTTACCCATCTATAGGAAACGACAATTTTTCAGGACTTGGACAAATTTCTTAAAAGTCTACAATTTTTACTCAGTTGCAGATCGCTGCGAATCCTTTCGTCAAATTTTATTGGCACTCAAATAACACGTTTTTACGGATGTTCACAAATTTGCACACTTTTGTGTGTCGTGCCAAAAAAATATGGATTAAAAAAAAGGATTTCTGATACACTCAGCACTAGCAGCATTGAGCATCGCTGCATGCAGAGCATTTTGCGCTCAACAACCAGCGATGAACGTAAAGAGATCCACCCATAGTTTTTACCTTGTAGAAACGCATTTTCAGAAGCATCTGAACTAGATGCCAAATTTCCATTTTGATCTTGACAACTCATTTCTGCGAATAAAAATTTCGTGAAATTTTTTGGAACAAAATAACATTTATCACCAGTGAAATTAGGAATTGTACCATTAGGGCAGCTTGCATCAATTTCATAAGCAATGGCAAAAAACAGTACTAATAGATATTTCATCCCCGACAACTAGACCCCGAAATAACAAAAAAAATAACACACTCCATTGTAATTTTGAAAATTTCAAAGTAGTTTTATAGATATTTTTTCAAAGAATCTTCGAAATTTTTAATTTTGTTGGTTAGACCCATCGTTTCTCTAAATTTAAAAAAAATTTATATTCGGAATTAGTGACTATGTGTTATTTGTGAATTTTCAGAACACATAGGTAAAAAAAATTTAATTCACTCAGCGAAAATAATAGCTACGGACATACAGTTTTTTTAAAACTTTTTCTGGTCTATTTACCTCTCATTTCTAAAATTTTTTTTGAATTGGTTGAAAAATAATTTTTTACAGCACTTTACTTTTTCGGTGATTAACTTTTAAAAAACGGCTAATAACCCAAAAAGTAAAGTGCTATAAAAAATTTATTTTTCAGCTAATTCAAAAAAATTTAGAAATGAGAGATCGATAGATCAGAAAACGTTTTAAAAAACTGCATGTCCGTAGCCTTTATTTTCGCTGAAAAAATTGAATTTGTTTATCTATGTGCTCTTTGTCTTCTGAAAATTCACAAATAACACATAGTCACTAAAATTGAACTATCTCGACAATGGAAAGGAGTCCGGATCTAAATTTTTTTGTAATTTAGAGGAACGATCTAACTAAAAATTATTATTTCCAAAGATTCTTTGAAAAAATATCTATAAAAATTACTTTGAAATTTGTAAAATTACAATGGAGTGTGTTATTTCGGGGTCTGCCGACAACTCAATTTTTCCACTTATAACTAATGTTATCAATGTCTTGTTTTCAATTCAACTATCCATTATATATTGTGCTTTTGATACATGTTGTAGTTTATATTGAGTTGACGTTTCTTCTTATCAACGAGTACGGTCTTATTCCAGGACTCAGCGCATCAGTTGCCGTGTGTGCCTGAAGTCTTTAGGAATTTAGTTTGTGCCGCCCTTATGCCAATAATCATGCCCAGAAAATTTAAAATCAAATCTGGCTTAAAGCAGTTGACGTTTCCAGACTAGAAAATTTATTTTCTCTACATGATACAAGGAATTTTTAAAGGTGTGCCGAGTGATAATCCTTGTACTTTCAATAATCTCAGTAATAAGCTGTTATGGAGTGTCAAAAAAGATAAGCAGCTTTTATTTTCAAACATTAAGCATCAAAGTAAAAAGTTTAACATTCCATGTACGTATTATAAAACTATGACATTATTTTGAAGGGATGAGCTAAGAAGGTTTGGAATCGGGGAAGAGTGTCATTTTGAAAAAAACTTTATTAAATGAAAATTTTTTTACAACGTTAAAATTTTTGTTGACATGAAAATTAATCCATAAATTAGAGGTACTCAACAAGTACTTCTAATGTTATGGAGTTATTTACATTTGATGGGCCGCTATCTTCTTGCTCTTGCAACTCTTCATATTCTTTGGTGTATCCATATTCACCTTCTAATACACCATGCAATTTGGCCATTAACTCTTCAAAATTTGGCCTAGTTTTAACATTTTCTTCCCATCAACGACGCAGCATTTCATACATTTCATTTGTGGCCAATTCTGGTCGGCTCATTCTTTCGCCACTTCGTAAAAACCTTCTTTCTTGTCTCGATTCCCTATATGGATCTTGGCCCATACTAAAAACTTCATGTAATCTGTCAATATACTCCCCATAATGAAACTTTTTCTGGAATTGAGAATTGAAATTCGACCTATACCTGAAAACATTTTATAAAAATTTGTTTATTAATAATCTATTATAAAGTAAAATTATTTAACCAAAAAATTATAAATATAAAAAGCCTATTTCTGTCTCCATCCGAACTTCTATCTGTACGTCCGATCGCGCTAGATCTCAGGAACAACGAAACGAATTGACTTGCGGTCATTATTAATAGTTAGTAGGTAGGGGGTAGGTGTGCAGGGAACAAAAAAAATTTGGGGCACCCCCTAAAAAATTAAAAAATTTAATTTTTCAATTTTTAAGGGTTTGTACTCGGGGGTTTTCGGATATGGGGAACACGAATCCGAAGGTTTCGACCCTGGTAAAAATCATCTAATGAATCTACGGGATCACCCGCCCCCTTCGGGGACCAAAAATCGATTTTTCGAAAAGTTTTCCAAATCGGCTGATTTTTGGTACCCAGGAGTTTTGGTTATGGGGAACATGAATCTGAAGGAATTTATGAATTTTGACCTCAGGGGGTACCCCAAAAAGGGTAGAAAATAGACGAATTTTTCAATTTTTGACAAATTTTTCGATTTTTGAGGAATTTTTCAATTTTGATGAATTTTTCATTTGTCAAATTTTGCAAGTTGTATAGTCCTTTTTTTCGTCAAAGATTTTTTTCTTCTATAAAATTTTTCGATTGAATCAGGAATTAGAACAAAAATTGTTTATTGAAACGAAAAAATTTAAATTCTTTGAAAGAATTTTTTAATCTCTGAATACGAACTACAAACTATATCAGAATTTTTAAATTTCTTTCAAAGAATTTAAATCTTTTTCGTTTCAATAAACAATTCTTGTTCTAATTCGTGATTCAATCGAAAAAATTTTATAAAAGAAAAAAATCTTTGACGAAAAAAAGGACTATAATGAATCGTTTTTGACCAATTTTTCAACTTTAGACATTTGCAGCTTAAACTTAATCAATTTATAATAACACTTGCAAGAACTATTCGAACTAGTCCACCTATTTTCTAACGATGAAGACGATTCTGCTTGCTACCATAAGGGTGTGCTTAAATAAATGGAACGATTTTTTTAAACAACATTTTATGAAACAAACAATAAATTAGTGTGATAATAGTATACTTCCAATAAGCTGTTATGGAGTGTCAAAAAAGATAAGCAGCTTTTGTTTTCAAACAATCAAGCATAAAAGGAAAAAGATTAACATTCTATGTATGTATTATAAAACCATAACTTCATTTTGAAGGAATGAGCAAAGAAGGTTTGGAACCGGGGAAGAGTGTCATTTTGAGGAAAAAAATTTATTAAGAAAAATGGTACCAAAATCATGGGAGTACCCTTTAAGAAAAATTTTTTAGCAAAATAGCAAGGGTTGGGCAAAGTCAGCTAGCAAAAATTTTGCGCGCTAATTTTGTTGTTGATTTTTTCAATTTTTTTCACTAAAAATGACACTTTTCACCAAAAATCTTCAAAATATTGCCATTTTCGCTCAAAAATGCAATTTTTTTACTAAAAATTTAGTGAAAAATTAAAAACATGAAAAATTTCGTTTTGACTTCATCTAGCATGTCCTCGGATTTGGGGGGAGGGTCATTAAACATTACACAGCAGGGCTGTGTCCCGGTTCCGTTAAGTTACGGTCATTTGGGCTGTTCCGTTAAACATTGTCCGGAACAAAAAAACTATCCCCTTCGTCCATACGTGGATGGGGGAGGGGTCCGATTTAGAGGGATGCAGATCCTGAGTATGAAGAGAATAATGATGTCGATGAGGATTTAGTTGAGCCGGATGAAACTCATGAAACTAATATAACTTTAAAAATATTAATCATCGAAAGATTGCCCTATAACTATTTTATGTTTGGAGGACATATACAAGTTAATATACCATCGTATAGCTCAGGGTTTCAGCTTTTTAAGGAGTGGTCAACCACCTCCCAAAACGATTCCTATGCGGAGATATAGTCGTTTTTGTAAAAGGGATCCAAAAATTCAATATAAATAACTTCAAGAGGTCCTAGATCCCAAAAACAATCGATTCAGCGCATGCCTGAAGCGTTGTGGTAGAAACATAATTTTTCAAGGAATATAATCAAAGATGCATTTTGACGCTTCGGGGATGCGCTGAATCGATCTTTCGCATAAAATAACCCTTAGAACGATGATTTTAGAAGAAAAGTCCAAAATTTTAATATTTTCACTTCAATACAAACACTCATTTCCCTGAATCAGGGTCAGAGAAGCATTTTCAAGCTTCGAGAATGCGCGCAATCAATTCTCCGCATAAAATTAGCCCCAAAAAATGATTTTGAAGCAGTAAACTTAAAATGTTTCGATTTTCGCTTCAATAAACACATCTATTTCCCTGAATCAGGATCAAGGAAGCATTTTCACGGTTCGGGAATGCGCGCAATCAATTTATCACCTAGAAATTACCTTAAAAAGTCGGTCTTTAGAAGAAAATTGGAAAAAATTTTTGCGTTTAAACGCACTTCTACCCTGATTTTCAGGGTCAAGCTTAATTTTTTATGCTTTGAAAATGCGCGCAATCGATTCCTTGCCTAGAAATTACCCTAAAAAGTCGGTTTTTAGAAGAAAATTGGAAAATTTTTTTTTGATTTTTCGAGAATAAACTATAAATGTTACACCCCCTTTAAGCTTAAGCCTATGCTTTTAAATGCCTAGACAGAGCAGAGAATCTCAGTTCTCCCTAGGTGTCTCTGAGATGCCGGATTCTCAGTTCTGCCGGTAACATATACACCGCATATAATAAAAAATTTTATTTAGCAGTAAAATTATTAACAACCGTACTTTTTTACAAAAGTAACATTCGTCGTTGTGTTTCTTTGTACTCTTTTTCAAGCTAATACAAATCGAATAAAATCAATAATACTCAAACAAGTCTTTTTCAATGCGCTTTTATAAGACGAACAACGTCACACAAGTATTAACGATCACAAAAATTGGTATATAGAATACTTGATTTGGTCCGAAATCATGTAAAAAAAAGAAAAATAATGCCGAGGTTTCAGCAATCATTGGCATAAGAAGGGTAGCATAAAGAGTGGTATAAAAAGTGATGATCAAATGGATTGAGACGAGGCAAGTTTGAAGATACAAATAAAAGTGGCTCGTCGGAGGTCATTGTAAGTGCTGAGTTTGTGATTGTTTTCGATCAAATTCATCATTTTTCGTATTTTTAAAAATATTGCAGAGGAGCAAAACAGTGCATTAACCAATATTAACGATGTGCCAAAAAGACTGAGTAAAGAACTGGAGATAAATAAATCGATATAAAATAGGTTTAACATGATGAGATCGTAGATTATAAAAAAAAGAGAAAAATTGGTTCTTTAGAAAAATTTTAGCATAAAAATTGGGGTGATATAAAAACAGATATTTTGTCAAAGCCAGTGGGAAAATTGAGTTAACAGATAAGTTTATGCTAAAAACTAAGATTATAACAATCGTCCCACTTCCATTGTCATACGGAAAAAAATAAGCAACCTCTTATATTATTCCCAAAATTAGATTGAGCACAACCGTGTGGATCACGAGGCGTGGGAATTCAGGGATTTTGAAATTGGGCAAAAGTTTTCGACCCAACCGGAACTCGAACCCGGATCTCCTGGCTACCGCCCAAGTGCACTATAGTTTGTTTCAAAAAGAGATATATCAGAAACTTCCCAACCCCAGTTATGAGCGATTCCGTCCGATCTGGCAAGTTAAGCAACGTGGGCCCGCTGGTTCGATC